>ML109021.1:59921-71099 GCA_003697995.1 Taxidea taxus jeffersonii
AAAAAAAAAAAAGACTCCACCAGAAAACTACTAGAACTGACAAATGAATTCTGTAAAGTCACAGGACATAAAATCAATATACAGAAATCCATTACACTTCTAAACATTAATAATGAAGCAGCAGAAAGAGAAATTAAGAAAACAATCTCATTTACAATTGCACCAAAAAGAATAAAATAACTGGGAATAAACTCACCCTAGGAGGTGAAAAACCTGCACCCTGAAAACTATACAACACTGACAAAAGTAACTCAAGACAACACAAACAAGACATTCCATGTTCATGTACTGGAAGAACAAATATTGTTAAAATGTCTATACCACCCAAATCAATCTACAGATTTAATGCAATACCTATCAAAATGCCAACAGCATTTTTCACAGACCTAAAATAATCCTAAAATTTTTATGAAACCACAAAAGATCTCGAGTAACCAACAGAATCTTGAAAAAGAAAAACAAAGCTGGAGGTATCACAATTGCAGATTTCAAGTTATACTACAAAACTATAGCAATCAAAACAGTATGGTAGTGGCACAAAAACAGAGACACAGATCAATGGAACAGAATAGAAAGCCCAGTAATAAACCCAAATTATATGGTCAATTAATTTTCAACAATGGAGGCCAGAATAAGCAATGGGAAAAAGAGTCTCTTCAACAAATTATGTTGGGAAAACTGGACAGCTATGTACAAAAGAATGAAACTGGACCATTTTCTTACACCATAGACAAAAATAAACTCAAAATGGTTTAAGTACCTAAATGTGAGACCTAAAACCATAAAAATCCTAGAAGAGCACACAGGCAGTAATGTATATGAGATTGGACACAGCAGCACATATCTAGATATGCGTCCTGAGGCAAGGGGAAAAAAAGCAAAAACAAACTGTCAGGAATACATCAAAATAAAAAGCTTCTGTGCAGCAAAGGAAACAATCAGCAAAACTAAAATACAACCTGTTGAATGGGAGAAGATACTGCAAATGACATATCCTACAAAGGATTAGTAGCCAAAATATATAAAGAATTTATACAATTCAACACCCCAAAAACAAATCCAAATAAAAAATGGGCAGAAGACCTGAAAAGACATTTCTCCAAAGAAGATATCCACATGGCCAACAGACACAGGAGAGATGCTCAACATCATTCATCAACAAGGAAATGCAAATCAAAATTATAATGAGTTATCACCTCACACCTGTCAGAATCGCTAAAATCAGAAACATAAGAAACAAGTGTTGTCAAGAATTAGGAGGGAAAGGAAACCTCATTCACTGTAGGTGGGAACACAAACTGGTGCAACAACTGCAGAAAACAGTATGGAGGTTCCCCCCCAAATTAAAAATAGAACGGGGTGCTGAGTGGCTCAGTCAGTTAAGCATCTGAACTCTTGCTCTTAGCTCAGGTCCTGATCTCAGAGTCATGAGATCAAGCCCCAAGTCAGGCTCTGTGCTGGGCATGGAGCCTGCTTGAGATTCTCGCTCTCTTTCACTGCCCCTCTCCTGCCTCTCCCTCTTTAAAAAAAAAAAAAATAGGGACGCCTGGGCTCAGTTGGTTGAGCGGCTGCCTTTGGCTCAGGTCATGATCCCGGCATCCTGGGATCGAGTCCCGCATCGGGCTCCTTGCTCAGCAGGGAGCCTGCTCCTCCCTCTGCCTCTGCCTGCCTCTGGGTCTGCCTGTGTTCGCGCTCTCTCTCTCTCTCTCTCTAACTAATAAATAAATAAAATCTTAAAAAAAAATTTAATAAATAAGTAAATAAATAAATAAATAAAATATATATATATAGAGAGAGAGAGAGAACTACCTTATGATCCAGTAATCACATTACTGGGTATTTACCTAAAAAATACAAAGACAATAATTCGTACCTTCATGTTTATGGCAGCATTATTTACAATAGACAAATGATGGAAACAACCCAAGTGTCCACCAATATATGGATGGATAGAGAAGATCTGTATGTGTGTGTATGTACGTGTGTGTGTGTATACATATATGTATATGTATTTATATATACATATATATATATATAAAATAGAAATAAACCAAAAACATATTCTTAAATATAGAGAACAAACAGATGGTTACCAGAGGAGAGATGGGCAGGGGGGATGGGTGAAATGAGTGAAGGGGATTAAGAGTACACCTATCTTAAGGAGCACTGAGTAATGTACAGGATTACTGAACCACTATACTATAAACCTGAAACCATGTAACACTGTGTTAACGATAATGAAATTTAAAAATTAATAAAATTTAATAGATTTCAAAAGAAAGCAGGCAAAAGATTTAAAAGAAATATACAAATGACTACTGAAAACTGACATGAAAAAACATTTGGAGGTGAGAGACATATTCATTATTTTGGTTGTGATGACAGTTTCATGGATGTGTGCTAAAACACACCAAAATACAAACTTTAAACATGTAAAGTTTATTGTGGTTCAGTTATATCTTAATAAGGTTAAAAGGTTATAACTTAGTAAGGTTATATTTTCATAAGGATAAAAGGAGACTTTTAAATGTTAAAATGGTAACTGGTATGATTTATTCTATTTTTTTAAAATGTTTACATGTTATGGATAGTACTCACTCTATGGAAAACAATGGACCATGTTGGTAGAAAAAATATGAGAAATACATACACTGCTAGAGAAGGGATTATTTTATGACATTACAGTCAAACCTCATTATTTATTCTAAGAGAGATCAACAAATACACATGAATACAAAAATAACTTAAACATCACAAGTATTTAGATTTGAGTATAATTATAACTGCTATTAAGGAATTCATAAGACTGTAAGCCAAAAAAAAATAGCTCTAAATATTGAAATTTCAAGCAGTCATATACTCTGGAAATACACTGGAAATAATTAGATTTCTAATCTTACCACTCCAGGCAATTGAGCAATATTTACACACATGAAGAGGGCAAAAAGAAACTTAAGCTGATCTTCAGCAAGCGTCTAATAAATGCTATAGATTTAGAGGGCGTGAGAGTAGAAATAGATAAGCTATTTCATGAAGATTAAAAAACTTCTAACATCAATGACCTTTATTAAATCAGCAGAACCAGCCTACAGTTTCCTACTATCTTTTCATTCATTCACTTAATGAAAATTTATTAACTGCTCAAACATAACAGGTTTTGTGTTTGACAGAAGAGATGCCAAAAGGCAGTAGAGTATGTGGTTAAAACAAGTGATACTAGAGCTGGAATGCCTCTGTTTAAATTTTAACTCAGTCATCTATCTATTGTATGTATTCCTGAGGGCAAGTTACTTGACCTTCAGCTGTCTAGTAAAAGGTTAACAGCAGGCTTAAGGTGTTCAAACCCTGTATTTTCTAAGGAATGGACGGTCCCTTGACTAGCTTCTGGGAAATAGCTAAAAAGGCCCTGGAATATCAGGCCTGATAAGAGTGTCTTTGTATACTGGAAGCCATGGGCCATGCCATATAGTTTATTCTAACCATGTGATTTATGGTGAGTGCATGCTTTGATCCACCTGAGTCCTGCAGCAAGCTTTATCATTCTGATCTCTGTGAGGGCTGGAAACTGAGTAGTTGTCACTCCATGACTAGGTGACTGACAGCCCCAACCCCTAAAAGAAAAAAATAGGGACGCCTGGGTGGCTCAGTTGGTTAAGCGGCTGCCTTCAGCTCAGGTCATGATCCCAGCGTCCTGGGATCGAGTCCCACATCGGGCTCCTTGCTCGGCAGGGAGCCTGCTTCTCCCTCTGCCTCTGCCTGCCACTCTGTCTGCCTGTGCTCCCTCCTGTGCTCTCTCTCTGACAAATAAATAAAATAAAAATCTTTAAAAAAAAAAAAAAGAAAAAAATAAATAAACAAAACCCTAGACTCCAAGGCTCAGGGGAGCCTTCCAGGTTGGTTAAGACTTTACACTTATCACACATTGTCTTTGGGTAATTAAGCACTTTCCATATGACTGTATTGAAAGATGACAAGAGGAGCTATTGCTTTGTGTCTCCTGGACTCCTGCCCTTCCTGCTTCTTCTCTTTGCTGATTTTAATCTGTATCTTTTCACTATAATAAACTGAAAGCATGAATGTAACAGCTTTTCTGAGTTCTGGGAGTTCTTCCAGGAAATCATCAAACCTAAGGGTTCTTAAGGATCCTCAACACAGTAACATTGTTTCCGCATCCAAAAAAATGTATTTATTATTAGTACTTACTTAAAGAATAGATGGGGGATCAAAAGAATTAATGTATGTTAGGTGCTTACAATAATGCACAGCATATAATGTTTGCTGTTTCTCATGCTGCTACAAAAATAAGTGACCCTAATAATTGAATAGCTTGGTCTAGTGAGAGAGCACATTAAATAATTAAACTGCAAGTGCTAAAAAAGAATACATAAAACATGAGAGGATGGGACGCCTGGGTGGCTCAGTTGGTTAAGCGGCTGCCTTCGGCTCAGGTCATGATCCCAGCGTCCTGGGATAGAGTCCCGCATCGGGCTCCTTGCTCGGCAGTGAGCCTGCTTCTCCCTCTGCCTCTGCCTGCCACTCAGCCTGTACTCGCTCTCTCTCTCTCTCTCAAAACAAAAACAAAAACAAAAACAAAAACAAAAACAAAACAACCATGAGAGGAGCAGAGAGCATCAGTTCCTTCTTTCCTATCCCAAACTCTGTTGTCTTCATTTAGGTCCTCATCATTTCTCATTTCCTAAGTGAAATGCTGGGAGTATCCTCACAACAGTGTAATCTTTACAGGACTCCCTGACACCATATCACCTACCAGCAGTAACAGTACTACCACCACCACTACTGCCTGATCCAATATTCCTTTAACCTGATTCCACACTCTGAGAATCCATTCCAATATATGTCCCCCTGATTTCTGTAGAACCAAAATTGACAAAAACTATCAAATTACTTTAGTGTATCACACTTCTTCCTGGTTTTAATTTTATACCTCACTCCCTAGGGCCTCTGCGGACTCAAGTCTGATTATAGGTCTAAAAGCAATGAAAGGTGGCAAGAATAAGACAAGATGATTGGCAGTCCATTGTAGGAAACTACTTTAAGAGATATTACAGGGTCTTTAGGCCAGGGAAGACAGACCTCCTAGGAAGGAGTAGAGGGCTACTTCTCCTGGCAAAGGAGGTTCAACATAATTTAGAGAGGCAAGGTTCCTAGCTTCATCAGACTCTGCCCAAAGGTACCACACATATAACAAGGTTGCAAACTCAGACTATGCTGTAATTCAAATACCCACATGATCTATTTTAAAGTGGCTCAGTGGGTTAAAGCCTCTGCCTTTGGCTCAGGTTGTGATCCCAGGGTCCTGGGATCGAGCCCCGCATCGGGCTCTCTGCTAGGCGGGGAGCCTGCTTCCTCCTCTCTCTCTCTCTGCCTGCCTCTCTGCCTGCCTGTGATCTCTGTCAAATAAATAAATAAAATATTTTAAAAAAAATAAAATAAAGAAAGCTTAGAATTATAACTGTACAACACAAGGGTTTCTTTTAGGGCAGGAAAGGATAAATTTTGGTACCTGGAAGTGGAGTGCAGCCATACTGAAAACTTAAAATGTAAGAGGGGCTTTGGAACCAGCCAGGGGGCTCTACGAAGAGCATAGAGAAATCCTAAAACACCCTGAAGAATGTGTTTATAAAAGCCCCTGAACTCTGATAAGTCTATGGGCGAGGACTTGCAAAAAAGCAAATTGAAATTTGAGGAAGGGAGATACTTGTTAAGTAGTGGCAGAAACTTTAGCAACACTGTCCCACGGAGTTAAACAGAAAGAAAATATGACTAACGAAGTGGCTGATCTAGCTAAGATTTCCTACCAGAGTGTTGAATGTGCCACCTGGTTCATTTTACTGCTTATAGTAAAACTTGCGAAGTGAGAGAGAAAATAATGAAAGGGCTGTTAAACAAAAAGAAGATAAGACTTACTCTACAAAAGATACTGTCAAGTAAGTGAAAAGCCAAGCCACAAACAGAGAAAATATTTGCAAAAGATGTATCTAATAAAGGTATCTTACCTAAAATATACAAAGAACTCTTAAAATGCAACAACAAGAAAACTGGGCCAAAGGCCTGAATAGATGCTTCACCAAAGATACACAGATGGCAAATAGGCTTATGAAAAGATCCTAAACATCATATGCCATTATGAATTGCAAATTAAAACAACAATGAGTTACTGCTGCATACCTATTAGAACAAATTCCTAAATGCCTGACAACAAGAAATGCTGGCAAGCATCTAGAGCAATAGGATCTCTCATTCATTGCTGGTGAGAATGCAAAATGGTACAGCCATGATGGAAGCTAAATAAGGCAGTTTGTTACAAAATTAAATATACTCTCACCATACAATACAGGAATCATACTCCTTGGTATTTACCCAAATGAGTTGAAAACTTCTGTCCATACAAACATCCGCACACAGATGTTTATAGCAGCTTTATTCGTTACTGCCAAATTTAGAAACAACCAAGATGTCCTTCAGTAGCTTAATGGATAAATCAACTGTTGGTACAACCAACCATACAATGGATTATTAAGCCCTTAAAAAAAACTATCAAACCATGAAAAAATAGGGGAGGAACTTTAAATACCCATTACTAAGTGAAAAAAAGCCAATCTGAAGAGGATATCTATATAGTATACAATTCCAACTATAAGGCATTTTGGAAAAGGCAAAACTATAGACACAATCAAAAGTTTAGTGGTTGGCAGGGGTTGAGGAAAGGAGGGCTAAACAAGGTAGTGAAACTATTTAAGTGCAGTGAAATTATTCTCTATAATACTATGATGGTGGATACATGTCATTACACATTTGTCTGAACCCACAGAATGCATTAAACCATGACGGAACCCTAATGTAGTAAACTATGGATTTTGGATGATTATGATAGGTCAACATAGGTTAATCAGTTGTAACAAATACACCACTCTGATTTGTAATTCTGACGGGAGAGGCTGTGCAAGCGTAGGGGCAGGAGGTATGTGGGACATCTCTTAACTTTCTACTCAATTTTTCTGTGAACCTAGAACTGTTCTAAAAAACAAAATCTATTAAAAGAAAATATGCAAGGTACTACCAGGAAAACATCACTCAAAAATGAGGCTGAGGGTATGACTGAAAACTCCTTCATTAAAACTTTGAAAATATTAAAGCTGGTGCCTCAAACTATTAGTCATTCAGCCAAAAGGCCCTCAAAAGACATTAGAATGCACTATTGATCCTCTCAAACAATAAAGCTTCTACAAAATAAGGGCATTATCCCTCAGCCTTGTTGCTAGGAGCCCAACGCACATAAGGATTTAATATCAAAAAAAGTGTAACTTTTGCTCAAAGGAATATATCTCAATAGAATTCACACAACATCCACAAGATTTATAAAAGATTAATATATCTTTTTATTTAATATACAAAAGATTTAATATAACTTAAATGAAGAGAGAATTTGGGCCCCAAAAGAAAGCAAGCTGAGAAAACAACTCACCTTGGAAACACCTGCTATCTTTCATGAAAAAAGACAGAGATACAAGGAAAAGCACAGAAGGTAAGGCAAAGAACCATAAAGAATTATTCCCAGGCTTAGATCCAATCAAGAAACTTCCAATATTTTCCCATCTGGATCTCAGAATTGCTGTGAACCAGGGACCCTGGCATCTTCCATTTTTGCCCTTTTAGAACAAAACTATCTAGAGCAGTTCTCCTATGCCTGTCCCCCATTGTATGTTCATTCAGTATTGCAGGTGGAGAGAGGCAGATAGAGCAGAATGGTACTCAAAGAGCTGTGCTTGAGGAAAAACACCCAAGGAACCGTATCTAAGTCCAGACCTGATTTAGAAGACGAAATTCTGCGCTCTGAGATGATAGAGTAACAGAATGAGACATGTTAGGCCTTGGGCAGCAGTGGGTATACTCTGCATCTGAAAAGGAAATGAACACCTGGGGTCTGGAGGGCAGACAGTGACAGCCAACTTCCTATGTCCTGTTATTCACATTTCCATGTAGTCTCCTCCCGCACAGTGCCAGAGTTGACTTGTATGACCAGTACTAAACAGGAAAAGTGATAGCATCACATCTCAGAAATTATAACACTGTGGCTTCCAGCTCGGGTGCCCTCTCTATCGGATCACTTGCTCTTGGGAAGCCATGTTGTGAGCAGCCCTATAGAGAGGCCCAACTGGTACTTAAGTGAAGCTTCCTGCCAACAACCATAAGAGTGAGCTTGGAAGTGGATCTTACAGACCCAGACCAACTACAGGGGATTGCAACCCTAGCTGACACTATAACTACAACCTCATGAGAGATCCTACACCAGAACCATCCCTAAGCTGACCCTAAATTTCTGACTCTAAGATACTGTGAGAAATAATATTTTTCATTTCAAGCTGCTAAATTTTGGGATATTTTCTTACATAACAGACAACATGTGAACACCACTAAAGCTTCCAGATTAATTCATTCTCATCATCACTGAATTACCTGATTTTCCAATTCAGCAATAATTTATTTCCTATGTAAGAAAAATCTTCCTCTAGACTTACCAACACAAGAATGCTTTCTTTTACTGTCTCTGGATTTTAAAAAATAATAGGAAATTAGCTTACATAGCTCAATATTTTCAGAATTAACGGCTGATCTGGCTGAAAGTCTTTCTTCATTGAGAAAGAAAGAGAGAGAGGAACCTTACATTTTTAATTAGAACAGTTAAAAACACAAACACATATGCTTGTTTGGATAAAACTAATTATGCATGTTTCCTACCGAAGAAAATATTCAGAATAAATAAGCTTGTTTTCAATAGTTTGTTTTCAATGATAAAACTGAAATGTCTAGTTTTTTAAAAGTTCTTTTGTATTCCTAATGCAGATAAAATTTCCACCATTATAATCACTCACACTGTTCCAAAATAACAAAATACTACCTATAAACAATAATACTCTAATCACAATTACCTGTCAAACACATTAGCACAAACTGATTTATCATATTAATAACCTAGAAAAAAGTAGGAAAAACTCTAAAAGAACAGTGTACAAATAAAAAATGCTTTCATGCTGACAAAAAAAAAAGGGTGCAAATGGTCTCCAGTAAATCCAGTTCGTGTTGGATCCAAACCTAGAACCGTCCGGTTTAAAATTCAGGCCACAGGGATGCCTGGGTGGCTCAGTTGGTTAAGCTGCTGCCTTCGGCTCAGGTCATGATCCCAGCGTCCTGGGATCGAGTCCCACATCGGGCTCCTTGCTCGGCAGGGAGCCTGCTTCTCCCTCTGCCTCTGCCTGCCACTCTGTCTGCCTGTGCTCCCTCTCTCTCTCTCTCTAATAAATAAATAAAATCTTTAAAAAAAATTAAAAAAAATAAAATAAAATTCAGGCCATAATCTAACCTATAGGAAAGACCCTACCACTGCCTTGATAGCAGCTTAAGGGAGGTTACTTCAGCACACTAGGATTTAAAAAATATATTTTACAGCATAAACTGTCATTTTGAGAGGCAGTCAACACCAAAGGCCATACCCCAATCACTGGAGGTATCAAGAAAGTAAAAGTGAAAGGGTTCAAGATAGCCATAGAAAGGCAAAGACAAACGATCACCCATTTAAAGACTATATAATGCAGGAATCAAAAATGCAAATGTCTATAGGCACCAGAAAGTTAACAGTCAGTCAGTACATGCAGTGAGCCCTGTAAGTCATAAGCTTACACTGTATGAATGTAAAGCCTACAACAAACTGAAAAACACACAGCCCATTGAAAGGGAATTGTAATTTGCCCTACTGTTGCTATACACAATGAAGACCCGGTGTGACTAGAACTTTCTATTTCTCAGGAGAAACAAAAAACCTGGATATTTACTTAAATTAGCTGAAAACTATTTTACAACATTAAAGACTGTGCAGGTCCATTTAGGCTGGATATCTCCAATTTGCAAACTCTGCTCGATGCAGTATTATAGAGGGCATAGTTATCTATTTTTTTTTTAAAGATTTATTTATTTGAGAGAGAGAGATCGAGCACAGGCAAACAGAGAGGCAGGCAGAGGCAGAGGGAGAAGCAACCTCCCCGCCGAGCAAGGAGCCCGATGTGGGACTCGATCCAAGGACGCTGGGATCATGACCTGAGCCGAAGGCAGAGCTTAACCAACTGAGCCACCCAGGCGTCCCGGACATAGTTATCTATTATTTCTCCCATATAGTTCAATAACTTCCAGGGCAAAAACAGCTATGTCAGTAATAAAAATAAGACTCCAGCAATCCCACAGAACAATAATTTCCTAGAAAGTTCAATCAGGTCAAAAGTATTTTCCAAAACCAAGCCCAAGGTAAATGCTCCCAACTACATTAAAGGGTGTTAAAACAAATGGATCAAGATGAGTAATTTCCAAAAAACTTGAGTTAGTACTATAACAATTTCCATAGTACACATGAAAAATGATGATACCCTGAAGAATGAGTAATACTAATCAGGAGATTATTTAACTATTTTAATTAATCAAAGTTTTAACGTTTTTTTATTTTTTTTCCTTTTTATTTAAGCTTTATTTAAACATATAATGTAACCCCACCACCCTCTCCCACCCCCCCCCCCCCCACCCCCCTCAGTTTGTTTTATGACATTAAGAGTCTCTTTTGGTTTGTCTCCCTCCCGATCCCATCTTGTTTCATTTTTTCTTTTCCTACCACCTTAACTCCCACCCCCGTTGCATCTCCACTTCCTCATATCAGGGAGATCATGTGATAGTTGTCTTTCTCCAGTTGACTTATTTCGCTAAGCATAATACGCTCTAGTTCCATCCATGTCGTCGCAAATGGTAAGATTTCGTTTCTTTTGATGGCTGCATAGTATTCCATTGTATATATAGACCACTTCTTCTTTATACATTCATCTGTTGATGGACATCTAGGTTCTTTCCATAACTTGGCTATTGTGGACATTGCTGCTATAAACATTCGGGTACACGTGCCCCTTCGGATCACTACGTTTGTATCTTTAGGGTAAATACCCAGTAGTGCAATTGCTGGGTCATAAGGTAGCTCTATTTTCAATTTTTTGAGGAACCTCCATGCTGTTTTCCAGAGTGGTTGCACCAGCTTGCATTCCCACCAACAGTGTAGGAGGGTTCCCCTTTCACCACATTCTCGCCAGCATCTGTCATTTCCTGACTTGTTCATTTTAGCCATTC
>ML109022.1:0-40807 GCA_003697995.1 Taxidea taxus jeffersonii
GCAGGTAATCACTGTGGCCCTTCCTGCATTCCACTGCTCAAGGCTGTTCACCTAAAAGCAGCCTCTATACCAACCAGCACACCCTTTGAGTTCCATTACGAATAGTCAGGAAGAAATCTATGCAAAGGGGAACTTGAACACTATCTTGATCTTTCTCAAAATGATCACTAATCTTTGGTTTATTGATGTAATTTATTTCACTTTAAAACTGCTGATGAAGTTCTGGAATTTGTAGAAATCTAAGTGAAACAACACATGCAAAAGTACCCAACACAGGGACAGCTCACTGGCTCAGTCAATAGAACATGATCTCAGGGGTATGAGTTTGAGACCCATCTTGAGCATAGATAAGTATGGAAAAACAAAACAAAACAAAGCAGTGCCAACACCATGCCTGGTCTGTGCATGCATATGGGTTGAATGAAATGAACAAATGATTGGATAATAATTGGAAAACTGATAAATTTGTGCACACAAGTTATTAGCAGATGAGTAAAATACCATAAATAAGTGTGTTGCTTAACCTCCTAAATATTCACCAAATGTGAAACGATGCCACCTCAAGCCTTGAGAATATATCTTCATTTAGATAATAAATATAACAGGGGTGATAAAAGGCACACACACAAAAAGACATCCAGGAATGGACAGCTTGAAAGGATTAAAAAAAATCTCTCATTTTCTTGCTCTCCCAAATCACACCATCACTTCTAAGATATAGATGGAGTCATGACCAGGCATGCTAAACTATAAGATTATTTTTAAACTCACATCAGTCTTGAAAAGAGATAGATTTATCCAGGTATAGTAAAGAAGCCATTAACCAAAACGTTATTATGAAGAAAAATCACACGATAAGATTAAAAGTGTGGAATTTGAACCCCTAAAGGTCAGACTCCAAGCTGATGTTCTTTCTTTACAGGTAGTAAAAATGTTCCAGTGCTGTTTTGCTCGGGGCATTTGCAAGGAAAATTAGGAAGAGCTCAATACCCAAGGTAATGTTACTGGCTAAAATAAACAAAGTGGGAAAATTCAATAAACCCCAAGTTCCAGCAAGTTATTTACCTCTAATTTTAGAGTGCCTAAAATAAAACCACTACGGTAACAACAAAAGCGACTGCTGTCATCACCTTCCCTGTTGGAGTGACGGCTGCACATTTGTAAAACAAGGAAATGTGATGATTATTCAAGAACTATACACAAATGGCCTGCCTGCCTGTGATAAAAATGAGCTGACAGCCTTTGGCTGTTTTCACATAAATTTGGTCCAGAATGTGCCTAGTTAACAACAGGCCTCCCTCCATTTAGCCCCCATGCATTTTTTTTTCCAGTGTAGGAGTAAGAATTCTTTAAGACTCAACAACTTCTACCAATCTTTCAGAGCTCGCTTAGACTTCTCAAGCTTCATTTTTATGGTATCACATAAACACAGAAACATGCACACATCATAAGGGTAAATGCTCACAAACTGTCAATCCTTCTACCCATTAAAAATACCAGTCAGCCCAAGAATAGAATATTAGAGGCCACCCAAAGCCCTCTCTGAGGCTCACTCCCATCATGACCACGCCTCCTCATTAAATAAAGCCAGCCACAGCCCTGACCTGTCTCCGTGGATTAGTTCTGTTTATGAACTTCATACAAATGCAATCATACTTTATATTTCATGCAATATTATGTCTGTGTAATTCATTTATTTATATTACTATATTATAAGAGTATACACCATTTATTTGTCTTTTCTCCTATTGTTAAATATATGGGTTGTTTGTTTGGAGAAGTGTCTGTTCATGTCTTCTGCCCATTTTTTGTGATTAACTGTTTTGTTTGTGTTGAATTTGAGTTCTTTATAGATCTTGGATATCAGCCCTTTGTCTGTAGTGTCATTTGTGACTATCTTCTCCCATTACGTGGATTGTCTCTTTGTTTTGTTGACTGCTTCCTTTGCTGTGCAGAAGCTTTTGATCTTGATGAAGTCCCAAAAGTTCATTTTCTCTTTTGTTTCCTTTGTCTTTGGAGACATATCTTGAAAGAGGTTGTTGTGGCTGATGTGGAAGAGGTTACTGCCTATGTTCTCCTCTAGGATTTTGATAGATTCCTGCCTCATGTTGAGGTCTTTTATCCATTTCAAGTTTATCTTTGTGTTTGGTGTAAGAGAATGGTTGAGTTTCATTCTTCTACACAAAGCTGTCCAATTTTCCCAGCACCATTTATTGAAGAGACTGTCTTTTTGCCACTATATTTTTTTCCTGGTTTGTCAAAGATTATTTGACCATAGAGTTGAGGGTGCATATCTGGGCTCTCTACTCTGTTCCACTGGTCTAAGTGTCTGTTTTTGTGCCAGTACCCGGATGTCTTGGTGATCACAGCTTTTTTTTTTTTCTAAAGATTTTATTTATCCATCCGACAGACAGCGATCACAAGTAGGCAGAGAGGCAGGCAGAGAGAGGAGGAAGCAGGCTGTCCACAGAGCAGAGAGCCCAATGCGGGGCTCGATGCCATGACCCTGGGATCATGACCCGAGCCGAAGGCAGCGGCTTTAACCCCCTGAGCCACCCAGGCGCCGCGGTGATCACAGCTTTTAAGCTTTACTATAAAGCTTAAAAGGCAACGTTATGCCCCCAGTTTTGTTTTTCTTTTTCAACATTTCCTTAGCAATTTGGGTCTCTTCTGGTTCTATACAAATTTTAGGATTGTTTGTTCCAGCTCTTTGAAAAATGCCGGTGGAATTTTGATTAGGATGGCATTGAAACTGTAGATTGCTATAGGCAGTATAGACATTTTAACAATATTTATTCTTCCAATCCATGAGCATGGAATTGTCTTCCATCTTTTTGTGTCTTCTTCAATTTCTTTCATGAGTGTTCTGTAGTTCCTCTAGTACAGATCCTTTACCTCTTTGGTTAGGTTTATTCCCAGGTATCTTATGGTTCCTGGTGCCATAATAAATGGAATCAATTCTTTTTTATTTCCCTTACAAATGGCTAACAGACACATGAAAAAATGTTCATCATCATTAGCCATCAGGGAGATTCAAATCAAAACCACATTGAGATACCACCTTATACCAGTTAGAATGGCCAAAATTAACAAGATAGTAAACAACATGTGTGGGAGAGGATGTGGAGAAAGGCGAACCCTCTTACACTGTTGCTGGGAATGCAAGTTGGTGCAGGCATTTTGGAAAACAGTGTGGAGATTCCTTAAGAAATTAAAAATAGAGCTTCCCTATGACCCTGCAATTTCACTACTGGGTATTTACCCCAATGATACAGATGTAGTAGAAAAAAGGGCCATCTGTACCCCAATGCTCATAGCAACAATGGCCATAGTCACCAAACTGTGGAAAGAACCAAGATGCCCTCCAACAAAAGAAGATACAGTCCATATATACAATGGAATATTATGCCTCCACCAGAAAGAATGAATATCCAACTTTTGTACCAACATGGATGGGGAAGAGGTCATGCTGAGTGAAATAAGCAGAGAGAGTTATCATATGGTTTCACTTACTTGTGGAGCAGAAGGAATAGCATGGAGGACATTAGGAGAAAGAAAGGAAGAGTGAATGGGGAAATTGGAGGGGGAGACGAGCCATGAGAGACCATGGACTCTGAGAAACAAACTGAAGGTTTGGGAGGGGAGGGGAGTGAGGGTTTGGGTGAGCCTTGTGGTGGGTATTATGGAGAGCACGTATTGCATGGAGCAATGTGTGTGTGGTGCATAAACAATTAATTCTGGAATATTGAAAGTAAATAAAATAAAATAAAATAATTTTATTATTATAATTATTAATTAATTATAAATTAATTTTATTAAATTAATTTTATTAATTTTATTATTATATGTTATGTACATGACACATTTTTTTAAACTTGGCCTTCATATGATAACTTTGTATTGCAAATATCACACATTACAAAAAAATGTTCTGTTGGAGAATCACAACTACTTTTAAGCAAATAATATAAAATTTTTCTTACAGAGGTTACATTTTTCTGTACTACATTGTATCTGTTTTGGTATGTTGTTAGTTTCCTGTATTTATAATAAATATTCACCATTAGAAGTTTGAAAAAAATATACATATATGGGTTGTTTCAAGTATTTGGCTCTTCACCTCCCCCACAACTGCCAAAAAAAAATTTAGGCAGAGGAGCTGCTCCACGAAGAGAACTATTGCTGTAGAGAGCTACGTTATCCTATGAACTAGGTATGACGGACAGAGAGGAACCTAGCAAGGCCTAGTTTGATGGGAGTCCTCTGTGTCCTATTGTTTCTGAGTGATCCAGTAAACATTTATTCTTTTTTATCTTCCTATGAATTGCGTGTTTTCGCTTTGAAGACCCAGGCCCCTACCCCTTTCTCGTTAGTTTAGAATGACATATATATACTTCATTTGCCTGTCTTTGGAATTTCTATGTCTATGTGGATTCCCCACATGTATGAAATTAAATTTAATTTTCTCCTGTTCATCTATCTCATGTCAATTTGATCCTTAGTCCAGCTAGGAAGACCTTGAAAGGAAAAGGAAAATTTTTCTCTCCATCATAGATATATTCACCAGTTAAAACAAAACAAAATGCAATCAAGTGAAACTGGAAATGTCTGCCCAAACTACATATTTGTTATTTTCTCTTTGACTTTATCCCACTTTTGGAAATTTTACCTTAAAGTTTCATCTCTATAATAAGAAACAATATAGGCAAGATTATTTATGGTGATAGTGAAATATTGGAAATGCAAAAAAAAAAAAATCCTAAAAACCAGAATGGCTGCATGTTCGAATAAATGATACACCCACATAGTAGAGAATTTGCACCCATAGGAAAGAATGAAAAAGCTCTTTATAGATTAATATAGACTTGTACTAATAGTCTATTTTTAAGTGAAAAAATTGAAGTATAACAGAGTATACACACTTTGCTACATTTTGTGTAAGAAAAATGACCTAAGAAATATATATTCTGAAGCATATAGATGATTTTATATTTATATGAATTAATTTGATTAAAATGATATATACGATCATATTTTTTATTTGTGTATATGTATTCTCCTTTTTACAAAAGTAAATACAAGAAGATAAACCAAAATTTAATGAAAACCGGTGTCTATAGGTTACATGGGACTAGGATAGGAAAAATGGGTCTAGGTATGTGACTACTCTAAATTTTTTTGTGCTATATATATGTACATATATATATATTTTAAATATTTTATTTATTTGTTTGGCAGACAAAGATCACAAGTAGGCAGAGAAGCAGGCAGAGAAAGAGGAGGAAGCAGGCTCCCTGCTGAGCAGAGAGCCCAATGTGGGGCTCTATCCCAGGACCCTGGGATCATGACCTGAGTTGAAGGCAGAAGCTTTAACCCACCGAGCCACCCAGGCGCCCCTGTAGTATATATTCTAATTTTTATAAATAAAATGTATAAAAGATGAAAAAGAAACACCCTAAAATCAAATACAAACAGAAACAAATGAACTTAGTATATATCACATTGATCAACTAAGCATACAGGAGACAAAGAATTAATTGAATAACTTTTTAACACAGTACCTTACCTATACAGTCCTAGTTATACATATTCTAAGAATAACAAAACACCACACAAAGAAATCTTGAACTTGAATTAGATTTGTTGTTAATAGTGGTATTGATAGAATATTTCTGAAATGACGTGGTATGTATAATAAGAATAAGCAAATAAGTAAATATATTATTTTTGGGGGGAGCCTGGTTCTCATTGAAAGAAGAGAGTTCGCATAATAGAGGAAAGGGAGGAGAAACTTGTGATGTTGGAATTGAATTGAAGCTATTAATATAAATTTGATATCATCCACAAAATATTTTTCTTAGCTCTATATGCTGATAAAGCCTAGAACAGAAATTAACAAACTTTTTCTTTTTTTTTTTTTTTCATAAAGAGGCATAGTAAATACTTTAGGTTTTGAGGGCAATATGTGGTCTCTTTCATACAGTCTTTTTTAAAAAATTATTTCTTGTGTGTTTTTTTTGCTTTGTTTTTAGTTTGGTTTGTTTTGGTTTTGCAACTCTTTAAAAATTCTAGAATCATTCTTAGCTCAGAGGCTATACAAAAATAGGCCACAGGTGGGACATGGTCCACAGGCCATAGTTTGCTGACTCCTGGCCTAGTAACAAACTTACTACAGTGGCAATGAGCATACCTATTACTTAACTAATAGTTTTGCTCTGTTGATGAATTAGGCAAAGGCAGTCTTAGCATAGGGTCAAGGCCACAGCTACACCTTACAGCTGACATGTGCTGGTCTAAGTGGATGCATGTGATTTAGATCCCATCCCTCGTCCCTGGCTGGGTTTAATGCCACAAACACATCTGATGTCTAGATTCTGAGTGGTCCTAAAAATCCCAGAAGGGAAGTGATCAGTTTCAGTCTCATCAAGTATTGAAGAGACTTTGTAAACTATAAATCAGAGAACTCAGGCACTATTCTCATTTCCTTGGAGCCTTAATTATGACCTTGTTGTCACCTTTGTGAGGTGGGGATCCTGGTGATCAGAGCTGAAATGATGGGGGTAGTACTGACTGATGATTAGTAGATGTCTTTATTTCTTACAATCACTTCTTTTATACCTTCCACAAGATCCAATTACAAACAGGATACAGATTTATGTGCAGGGCATAGGCTACGTGTGAGATGTGATTTACCTGCAGGCAGTCAAGCGAGACAAGTGAACAACGATTATCTCTTAGCTTGAAATGACATTATCTCTTAGCTTTAAATGACAAGAGCAAGTTAAGAATTCTCCGCTTATCAGATATATCTAAAGGAGGACAGGAAAACACTCCAGGGATCCTCCCATGTTTATTCTGGTCTTCAGCCCGGGAAGACTCTTGCCCTCCATCTCCCAGGGTTTTCTCACAGGATTCGACAGGACCCCAGTCACACTGGCAAGGATCGGGGTTGTGTTCCAACACCTTGTAGTCAGAGCAATTAGTATGATTTCTGTTGTTTTCAAATTAGGGACATGAGTTCAGAGAGATTAAAGGACATATCCAAGATTGTGTTGGTGATGATGATACCGGCTTTCTCCACAAGGTTCTTGGCTACCACTAACAACTGGTAAATATCAGCAAATAAGAATATCAGGTATCTTTTCATCAGAGAGGCCTGAGCCCAAGAAATATGGGAGAGGTATGCCCCTATCTTAATTTAAATGGGATCATGCGTCCCTTTCAACATGCCTGTCTTGCTTATTTAGGCATTCATAATCATAGTGTCTGATGAAGCAACCAACTTGCGACAATTTACAGGAGACTATAAGACAGTATCTCAGAGGCCTGTAGGGCAATTAACATCTATAACCATTCTCAATATTTTATCTCTATGCAATTTACATGAGAAGTTAAAAAGGACAAGGATTACAAACATCACAGATCTGACCATACCTTTTGTTCATTTGTGGATAAAGCCTAGTGGATTGGAAAAGTTTAGGCAAACAAAGTAAGATAGCTGAGTTAATTCATACCATGAACAAGATTCAATAGCATTAGTTAAGCCAAATGCAGCTAGGCATCCTTAAGCAAGAACTGCCAGCACCATAATCAATATGTTACCTCTGACATTTATAAACACCCTTTAGAAGCAAAACACTATTTTAAAACCTTTTAATGTCATTTTATGGAGTTGGCTTGCCCTTTAAATGTCTTTTCATTCCTTCTGAGAATTAAATCAGTTTCAGGGAGGACCCCTTTTTGATTATTTGAACAGCAGCTGGGGGTATGAAACTTAAAAAAAGAAGACTCTTGACCTGCTTGTAATAGCCTACTGTCATTGTTACTGCCAACCTTTCAACTCTTCTACTTTCCTTTCTTAATGATTCATGAAAGACAGTGACAGCTTCTTTCTTTCTTCTTTCTTATGGAAGCCTTGCTTGAGAACTAAATAGGACTGAAGAGAGATGCAGATAAGGCTCTTTTGAATATGGCTTTAGAGAGCCATGGTCCTGCCAGTTTCTGGCATTTAGGAGATAACCGTTAACAGGGTGCATAGAGACCCATCCTTCCTTTTAAAATAATTTGCAAAAGTGAGGATTCCTCTGGTGACCATGGGCAGGTATGAGGCCCTGCATGGGAGTCAGCGGCACTGGGTAGAAGCCAGAAATGAGTGAAACAAAGGCTGGGTATGCTAGCTATGTGGCTTGTGACTAAGACAATCACAAGCACAAATGGATCCGAAGGTGTCTCAAAAATGTGTGCAAGGCCTGAGGTCATTGTATACATAATGCTATTCCATAATGATCCTCAAAACCCCTACATCTCAGAATAACACAAAACAGGTGGTTCATGTCCAGCCTCCTGAGAATGAAGCCAAGAAGGACAAGACAAAGTAGTTGAGCTGCTTCAATGAAATGAAACAGGATACTTGGTGTGCATATGCTGGTTCAAAACAAGATCCATAGCTCTCCCTTTTAAACATACAGCCAGCACTAGGTCCTTCAGAATAGAATTTCTGAAAAGTCACCAGATGAATGGAACCAGAAGTTCTGTACAGGAAAATTGAGACAGAAGGTACATCTAAGGCAGTCAACAAGATGGTACTTAATAACTCAAAGTTTTCCCCACAACACCAGGCTCTATCCTGCGACTCTTAGATAGAAGTCTTCAGCAAGTTATAAAGGCCATACCCTTGGGGCTCAAGTTGTTCTAGTTAGGAATATCACAGCAACAGTTTCTCTTTGGAAGGCATGAATAAGGAGAAATATAGATAGTGGGCATAAGAGAAGTGAATCAGATACTGACAGAATAGATCTCTACATAATATAAATGCTGATGCCCTTAAAGTGGAAGCATCTGTCTAAGAATCATTCAAATTGTCTATCTGAGCACTGTCTGTGTGTGCATCTGCCCTTCCCACTGATCCTCCTATTATCATGGATGAAAATCAAACCTTAATTGGAATCCAGCCTGGGACTCAGTGTAACCCACAACAATTACTCCAGGTGGTCCAATGGAGCAAGATACATACACAAATGTCGAAACTTATAAGGATCATACCCTTAAAGCTCTTTATCAGTAATCTTGTCAATTAATTAAGTTGCCATTTGCCTCCCTCTGCTTAGAATTTGAACCAGAGAAAGTTAAAATTCATTGATTCTATCCTTATGCTATAGATAAGGAAAGTAAAGCTGACTCAGAGACAAAAGGATTTGCCCAAATCTTCATAATCAATTTTAGCCAGAAGAGGGTGAAGTATTCATGATTTCATAATTCTCTATCACTACCACAGTGTTATCTTTGTCAACTAACCCAGGCCAAGTTTCCTGTATTTCATCTGTCAACAAGGTCAGATATATGCAGCCCCTCTTCAGTAAATAAAGAATAAGGAGTAACCTAAATACTACTTTGTGACCACTGATATCCAAGGTCTTATTTTGGTATCCCTAGGATTTCTCTTCTAGGAGTTCCCTTTGGTTCTTTATGAATTCTTTCAAGATATGGTTACCCTTCCATGTGAAGTTTTCCTCAGCTGCCTTCAAGGCTCTGAGTAAGATGAGGACATGGCAGAGCGCAAGACTTACAATAAAAAGAAGTGAGTTTAAGTCTAGTTTCTGGTGCTCTGTATCTGTTTGAGCAGGAAAGTCACACAGCCAGTTGCAATTTCATCATCTAAAATACAAAAAAGTGTTCAAGATGACAGACCCAAAACATGCATATGAACCCATTACATGGTCTATTTGAGTGGAAAAAATGTACGTCTAGTAATGTCAGAAAACAGAAGGGGTGACAATAATGGAAAAAAAGGGAGGAAGTTCTAGGGGTTAGAAAACAAATAAAAAGTGTTGACAGGGCAGATGAAAGGGAGAAAAAGTCACAACTTAAAGCATGACAAGTAAGAGATAGCATTCAAAATGGAACCTCAGAGAAGCTTCAGATACAATTTATGCCAAAGTGGGCATACGCCCTAGTTTAACCATAATGGTAATAAGTTAGCTGGTTGGCCGGAAAAGCTACTTATAGTCTTCCTGACCTCACCTGATCCCTATCTAAAGAGTCCACATAGCAGGCAATAGTTTATAATGACATAGAAAATTTTATCTAAAGAAAGTAGGCAATCTGCCGGTCCCTAGAGCCTGTGAGAGGAGTAAGGCAAGAAAGAGACAACTCTAGACTTACACACTTCAAACTGTACAGTCAGGAGATAGAAAAAAATAAGGTAGCTCCTTCCAGGGTCAAAAGCGCCAAAGTACACCACCTCCAGGATAAAGAGCTCTTTATGTGAGCTACTGTGGTAGATTAGCCAGAATGCATTTTCTACCCTATAAGGAAGCTGCTTGTTAAAACACCCCATGGCATACACAGTGCTCAGTGAGTCCTCCCACTCAAAGAAGAGTTATTTACACAGCTCCAGAGAAAAGCACAGCCTCGTAGGCATGCTAATCACCTCATCTTTGTTTGTGTGCTCACTAAGTGCAATGTAAGATAAAAATCATGACAGCAGGTAGTTTCTTTGGGAGGTTATTCCAAGAAGCAGACGTGAAGATAACAAGAATGAATCAGGAATAAATAAATTCAATAAAGAATGTATAACTTGAGAGTTGGCATTGGAGGTAAGTAGGAATTTATACTGTGAGGAACAACTTAGGAACCATGTAACAAAGAATTGTGCCTTTGAAGAATAGAAGGCTAAAAACATTTGTCCTACAGAAGGTGGGGATTGCCCAGAAGCATTATCCAATCCACATCTTCATGTGGTCCTGGCATGGATTATGCGAACCCAAGCAGTTTTTGAAACCACCAAAGCAGGACTGTAGAGAGATGTGGTAGGAAATGGAGGTAGGTTATCAGCAATGTGAGGGACTGGTCCAGCAGAGCAGCATCTGAAACCCAAAGGGGACCAAGGGACATGGTATGGTCACACAAAAGTTATGTTAGATTCATTCAAAAAACTGAACCAATAGCTACATACCCTAAAAATATATATTTGACCTCAGAGAAGTTAGAATTGATCAAAGAAGAAAACTTTGAAATGTCTTCGGATAGGAAAAAAACCTTCTTCTTCCAAAGATAAAAATAGGCTTCCAGGGAAGGGAAGTAACATGAAAAAAAAAAAAAAAAAAAAGAAAGAGAGAGAGAGAGAGAGAAACCTTCAGAAAGGTAAGCATGTTATCCAAAAACAAAAACAAAAACAAACAAACAAACAAACAAAACAGTAATTGGACTGGGTAATAGAATAGATAGAGCCAACTACAAAGACCAAACTAAGAGAAAGTCCCCTTGAGCTGAAAAAAAATAATTGTTTCCAGTTGATTCAAATGGCTACCAAAATCAGCAGTGGGAGGTGGGATAAGTCTGCACCTTAAGACAACTCAGATAATTTCAGAAGTCCTAGAACAAAGAAAAAATTATAAAAGCACCCATAGTTGGAGAAAGAATCAAAATAAATCAAATCTCTCATCTGCAGCAATGGATACTGGATACTGAGACAGTGCAGCAATTTTTTTTTCAAATTTCTTATTTTCAAACCCTAAGATATATACCCAACCAAGCAATTAAACAAATACTGGAAAAAAATGATTTTTAGACATGCCAGATCTTCTAAAACATAAGACTCATATAATCCAAATTAAAAAAGAAAACCCTCAGAGATACTCCAGTAGTAAAAAAATGTGAAAGGAAACAGATAATGTGGATTTAAGAAATAGCAGCACAGAGTAGTCCCTAGAAAACATGAATAAAACTTGGGGTGGGGGTCAGTGTGGAATCTATTGGGTCTTGACACTTGGGTATCTTGAGGGTAGAAGAAGGACTTAATGATAAGAACTAAAAATTCTCCTTTATGCAACTTTCTTGTTTCAAAATGAGTAATAATCACATAATCGTGGCTCTACAAATATTGTTTAGGGGCATTTCAATTTTGAAAGGCAACCTATATACCAAATATTACAGGTATCAGAGAACAATACAAGTGCTATAAACCTTAAAAATATAAAAGTTTTTAAAAAGTAGGTAAAGGAAGAGAAGAAAGAGAAGCAATTATAGATGCACCAATTTATTCTCCCTTCAAAAATATCCTCTAAAGTTGACAAATCAAGAAATGTGACTGCCAGTATTGATCTCTACAGTTATAAAGGTCATTATTAGAAGAACTAAAATAATAATGTAATTGACAAAACTGAAGTATGGAAGCAAAAAGAAAAGGAAGAGAATAGTAAAAATTGTTCCTAAATTCTTGATCTTTCATTTCCCAGAATAGATCAGTGCTGTCTAAAGTTGGTAACTGAAATAAGAGAAGCAGAAATAAAAACATTTGAAAATTTAATGGGAACTGTCACATGAATGAAAAAAGAAACTGATTAAAAGATACTTACCTCTAGAGTATAGCATTGGGGGTGGGGAGAGAGGGGGAGAGAATGATACTTTCATACTCCATTTTAGATAGTTTTCAAAAATTAGATTTTTCTATGTTCAGACACTGCTTTTAAAAAGAATACTGTCACTGGGTGTTATACATAAGCAATGAATCATGGAACACGACATCAAAAACTAATGATATACTGTATGGTGACCAACACAACACAATTAAAAATAATAATAAAAAATTAAAAGAATACTGTCATAGAGACCCAAAACCCCAATAGTTTTCCATCAAAACAAATGAAGCTTTCCAGCCTCAGCTGTGTAGTTGATGGGATTAATAACAACCTAACCAAGTGCCCAGGATTTTGGAGAATAAATAACCTTGTCATTTCCAAACCCCAAACGTTGGCTTCATTTTATAAAGCAGTGTTAATTCCACTTGTAATCCCCATGAAGTGCAGGGACTTCTGTTATTTCTTATCTTTAAGCCTCTTTTATCTCTTCTGAACTCAAAAGGATCACTTTTTAAAAGAGCTGATGGGGCTGGGAAGAAAAAAACAATAAGAAATGACTGTGTTTTGGGAGATGAAAAGGAATGACAGTGATTAGGCTGAAATAATTAGATATTTATTCTTCCCTGCATAACTCAAAGGGATCAACATTTCTCTTGTGATAATGAGAATTTCATATATCTCTAAATTACTTTAAGAAAGACTTGTTTTCACTGAAAGCACATCAAACCCTGAAATATTCAATAATGTATCGAATGAAAAAATAAGAATTCAGCTTCTTACTTCAGGGAGAAGACCTTATATTTAACCATCTACATCCCACGGGAGGAAGGGAGGACACAGACTTCAGAGAATGTTGAAATGAATTGGTGAGTCTCTGAATTGAACCAGAACAAGCTCGTTCTACTGGTTGGTACTCGAGTGTGCCCCAATGTCTCCAAAACCCAGTGCCCCTATTGGTTCTAAAATAGAAGAGAATTTGATGAATGTGATAATCAAATCTCAATTTTCTCCATTAATAAAAATCACCTGACTCCTGAATTATCTGGGCTTTTACTCCTTGATGCTTCCAGAATTTAGGATATATATATCTTTGGGGGAGTAAGAGTTATGTAGAGTATGAAGCTAGCAGCCATTCCCCATTTTATTCTTGGAAAAATGGGTACTAAATATGTGAGTGACCTTTAATTTCACTCTGTTTTTAACCTTATACTTACCCATGCCTATCTCTTTCCTACCACACACATACCTCAAACTGATCTGCATCCTTACTCTCTGTGGACAGTAGTGCATTGGCCTTAAAAGCATAGTGATTTGAGGGCAAGATAGCAATCAGGAAACTCTAAGCCAGAATATTCACATTCTTAGAGACAGAAAGTAGAAGAGTGTTCCCAGGGACTGGGGGGTATTCGGGAGTGGGAAGATATTATGTAATTAACCAATTCATAGGTACATAATCTCAGTTTGGGATGATGAAAAGGTTCTGAAGATGATTAGTGGTGATGGTTGTACAATATTAATGTACTTTAAATACCCAAATCTTTCATTTGTTAATTATATCTCAATAAAGCTAAAAAGGAAACATACTCATCCTAAGTAAACACACACATACACAATGTGAATGTAATGTTGCTAATCTTAAAAGTGGTTAAAATGGTTACGTTTTATGTTATGTATAATTTTTCACAACAACAATAAAGCTTGGTGACTTGGAGCTGGTTCATGTGAGGCAAAGTGTTCTACAAGACTCACTAAAGCTTGCACATACCACATTGCCATTCTATAACTTAAAGAAAGGGTTAATTGTTTAGTAGGAAGAACAAGTACAATATATGTATTCAACTATTTTGTCAAGTTAAATTATTCTCAAGTTAAATTATTTAAGAGTTTGGAAACTGAAGGTGTATATTTCATATGGCTGGAAAATTTACAAAGGTGTGTGTGTGTGTGTGTGTGTGTGTGTGTGTGTACAGAGACAGAGAGAGAGA
Source organism: Taxidea taxus jeffersonii (assembly GCA_003697995.1). Classification (NCBI taxonomy): domain Eukaryota; kingdom Metazoa; phylum Chordata; class Mammalia; order Carnivora; family Mustelidae; genus Taxidea; species Taxidea taxus. Next base: position 14,345 of record ML109022.1, read on the forward strand.
GAAAGACGAAAAAACAAATAGGGTAGATCAAAGGCAGAAAATTACTGTCATAATCAGAAGTCCTAGAAAGAGCAGTGGAATTAAGTAGACTGTATTTTTATTCCTTGACCCCTCCACCTTATTATGTGCTCTTAGGCAAGCCATATACTTTTCTTAACATTATGTTTCCTCGTCTTTAAAGTAAAAACTCATAATACATGTTAAATGGGTTTTATAAAGATTAAGTACATATAAAATACTTAATACAAGTGCAAAGCACTTCACTCACAATGAAATGTAACCTCTGCAGTCCTGACCATTTTGTGGTACAGCAGTCCCCCCTTCATCCACATGGGATACATTCCAAGACCCCAGTAGATGTCTGAAACCATGGATGGTAAAAAACCACATACATAGTATGTTTTTTCCTATACATACCTATTATAAAGTTTAATTTATAATTTAGGCCCACTAAGAGATGGACAATAATAAATATTTTATAATTGACCAATTATAACAATACACTGTAATAAAAGTTATGTGAATGTGGTCTCTCAAAATAACTTGTACTGTACACACCTTCTTTCTCGTGATGATGTGAAAGGATAAAATGCTCACATGATGAGAAGAAGCAAGAATGACATAGACCTCGTGATGTAGTGTTAGGCTACAATGACCTAATGATATGTCAGAAGGAGGATCATTGGCTTCCACACAGCCGTTGACCACAGGTAACTGAAACCAAGGAAAGCAATACTCTAGACAAGGAGAGACTACTCTAATTCTTACTGTCATTCTCTTCTTCTCCCAGGCAGCAACCACATTACAAAACACAGCTTGTTAAGAAAGGCCAAAATGCTGGTAAACTCTTGAAGAATTTTGGTCCATCCTGAAAATCAAACCTCTGTCAACTTTGAAGCAGAGTTCCTCTAGGCTGTGTTTCCCAGGACTCAGGTCACCTTCCAAAAGAGTAAAGATTCAGAGCAAGTGGTCAGATAAAAAGATGAAAGGCTCTGATGGAAGAGCAAGAGCAGAGGCCGGCATGGCTCACACCAGCAGGCTTCCTTTCTCAGCATATGCTGCAATGTGACTGACCCCTTAACTGGCTGCCAGACATCTGGAGCTGTTCAAGGAAATGGAAAATTAGGACCTAGACAGTTGAAAATATTGTGCTCCTCAACAGTACCAAAGAGAAAGGGTAGAGGAGGAGAATGACATTAGTGAAAGTATCCCCTGGTCCCCAAATCTGGAAATCTGATTCAAGTGATAACATGGTTTACTGCTATGTTGTTCAATACAGTAGTTACTAGACACACTATTTATATTTATATTTATATTAATTAATGCTAAATTAAATTTAAAAATCAGTTCCTCAGTCATAGTAGCCCATTTCAAATGTTCAATAGCCACATGCAGCTTGTGGCTACTTTAATAGACAGCACAGTCAAAGAAAATGAACATTTCCATCATTGCAGAAAGTTTTATTGGACATTGCTGATCTGCAGGGAAAGAAAAAAGAAAATCTATTCCAAATACCTAGCTAGACAGATTTTTTTTTTTTTTTTTTGCTTCTTCTGCAAAGATCTTGATTCTTATGTGGTCTGGAAACTATGAGAAGCCCACAGGGATTTAATTAGAACTTTCGGCAAACTAGCTCCTCTTGACTTGTGACAAAACCTTCATCCCTTAGTAAAGACACTACAGAGGAGGACTCTGGACTCTCAGATAAATGATTCAAGAGTCATTTGCAAAGGGAGAACACTTCAGTGGACTCTTTAACCTGCAAGGGCTCTCCAGAGGTCACTCTGACCATTTGCCATTTTCCAGGATACATTTCCATTATAATTGGCAGGTGGACTCTCTCTGGGTTTTAGTCCTCTTAGTCCAAAGAACACAGAGCTCGCCTCAGTGTCAGTTAAACTCTGACTTTCCTTCTCTGGACATTCTTCCCCCAATCAAATTGACATCAAAATGCCAATATTTAGGAATGCCTGGGTGGCTCAGTTGGTTAAAATGCCAATATTTAAAGAACCATTTATAATTATCCTTCAGCCTAGAACAAGGATTCGGGGTCTTAGCATGTAATCTAGCAGCAAGGTGGCCTCTTCGAAGACCTTTGGACCAGTAAGTAAAAGATGTGTAACTGAGTCATAGGCATAGGTTTTAATCAGAAAAATCCAGAAGTTGGAACATTCCACAAGAAAACTGGTCTGTACTCTTAAAAAAAAATCAAAGTCATGAGGAAATTGGGACAACTGCTTCAGATAAAGGAACAAAACAGACATAACTGAATGTAATATTTATACCTTGATCAGATGCTGCTCCAAAGATGAAAGAAACACAGCTATAAAAGAGATTTTAGAACAACTGAGAAATGTGGATTGTGAACTGGATATTAAGTGATGTATGGCATTAACGTTAATATTCTCAGAAATGATAATGTCATTAGGGTGATGAAAGAAAACCTCTATATTAGAAAATGCATGCTGAGGGCACCTGGGTGGCTCAGTGGGTTAAAGCCTCTGCCTTCAGCTCAGGTCATGATCCCAGGGTCCTGGGATCAGGCCCCAGCATTGGGCTCTCTGCTCAGCAGTGAGCCTGTTTCCCTTTCCCTCTCTCTGCCTGCCTCTCTGCCTACTTGTGATCTCTGTCAAATAAATAAATAAATAAAAATCTTAAAAAAAAATGCATGCTGAATGGAATATTTAGGGAGAGGTCTCATAGTGTCTACAACTTTTAAATGTTTAGAAAAAATGATAAATACACAAAAGTAAAGCAAATATGACAAAATATTAGTCAATTGCTGAATCTAGATGGTATATAGAGAGTCATTGTTTTATTTTGCAATTTTTCTCCATGTTTGAAAATATTTAATGTGAAAGTTTGAGTTGTGGAAGAATATGAATGAAATTGAGAAGAACTAATTTCTAAGAAATAAAAAGTCCTTATCTCTATTTCATTCAAAAAAGACCAAAAATCTAGAGAAATGGAATGCAGAGAGTAACAAGTGCCGTAACCCATGCCTACAACACAGCCAAGTCCAACCGCATTATTAGACCGCATTATTAGATTGAATATTCGTTGGATGTTACCATGTACCAAGCACTAAACCAGACATTGCATATACATAATTTAGTGCATTCTTCCAAATGTCCTTGAAACCAGAATTATTATCCCTATATTGCTGATATAAATATCTGCTGGTCAAATTTGAATCACTTAGTCAGACTTACATAGCTATGAAATAGCAGAGCTAGAATGTAACACAAAACCTAGTCACCACTTGTAATTTTAGCATCAATAGTAATTTTTCTCTATTAGATTTAATAGTGAAAGAGAAGAGTTCTTAATTCTTTGAGATAGACAGGGGAACCTGGGTGGTTCAGTTGGTTAAGCATCCAACTCTTGATTTGGACTCAGGTCATGATCTCAGGGTCATGAGACCCAGCCTCAGAATCAGGCTCTGTGACCAGGGGATTCTGTTCAAGATTCTCTCTCTCTGGGGGAAGGAGTCAAGATGGCGGAGAAGTAGCGGCTGAGATGACATCAGGCAGCAGGAGATCAGCTAGATAGCCTATCAAACCATTCCAAACACCTACGAATCCAACAGGAGATCAAAGAGAAGAAGAACAACAATTCTAGAAACAGAAAATCGACCACTTTCTAAAAGGTAGGACCAGCGGAGAAGTGAATCCAACTCGACGGGAAGATAGACCCGGGGGGAGGGGCCAGCTCCTGGCAAGTGGCGGAAAAACGGAGCACAAAATCAGGACTTTTAAAGTCTGCTCCATGGAGGCACATCGCTCCACAGGCTAAACTGGGGTGAAGACCTCACGGGGAAAGCATGGAATCAGGTCCCGCAGGGTCACAGAAGGATCGGGGGTGTCTGAGTGTCGCCGAGCTCACAGATATTAGAGCAGGGAAGCCAGCTGAGGAGACAGAGCCGAGGAGTGAGCTCTCAACTCGGGGTTTCCTAGAGCCATGGTCTGTGACACAGGCCGGTGCTCTGTGCAAGGGATCCCCACAAGATCTGGGGAGACTCCGACCTGGGAGAGCTCAGGGATCTACGGGGGATCGGAGACTCCAGGTGGTATTCTGCCAGAGACAGAGATGCTTGGTCACAGGCTGGGTGAACTCAGAGCACAGCCAGAAGCCAGGGAGATGGGACTGATTACACACGATTTTCTCCAAGCACGGCTGGAGGCTGGAGAGACAGGAGTGAGTAAGCGCTTTTCTCTGAAGGCGCACTGAAGACTGGGGCCCTTAGCTCTCAGCTCCTCCGAGCTGGAGATTGGGAGGCCACCATTTTCATTCCCGTCCTCCGGAACTCTACGGAAAGCGCTCAGGGAACAAAAGCTACCGAAAGCGAACCTGAGAGGATTACTTAGCCTGGCCCCGGGTAAGAGCGGTGCAATTCCACCTGGGGCAAAGACACTTGAAAATCACTACAACAGGCCCCTCCCCCAGAAGATCAACAAGAAATCCAGCCAAGACCAAGTTCACTTAACAAGGAGAACAGCGGATTCTTATCTGGACAAAATGACAAGATGGAAAAACTCACCACAAAAAAAAGAACAGGAGGCAGGACTGAAGGCTAGGGACCTAATCAATACAGACATTGGTAATATGACAGATCTAGAATTCAGGTTGACTATTCTTAAGGTTCTAGCTGGGCTCGAAAAAAGCATGGAAGATATTAGAGAAACTCTGTCCGGAGAAATAAAAGCCCTTTCTGAAGAAATGAAAGAACTAAAATCTAATCAAGTTGAAATAAAAAAAGCTATTAATGAGGTGCAATCAAAAATGGAGGCTCTTACTGCTAGGATAAATGAGCCAGAAGAAAGAATTAGTGATATAGAAGACCAAATGACAGAGCATAAAGAAGCTCAGCAAAAGAGAGATAAACAACTACTGGAACACGAGGGGAGAATTCGAGAGATAAGTGATACCATAAGACGAAACAACATTAGAATAATTGGGATTCCAGAAGAAGAAGAAAGAGAGAGAAGAGCAGAAGGTATATTGGAGGGAGTTATTGTAGAGAATTTCCCTAGTATAGCAAAGGGAACAAGCATCAAAATCCAGGAGGTGCAGAGAATCCCCCTCAAAATCAATGGAATAGATCCACATCCCGTCATCTAATAGTAAAATTTACAAGTTTTAGTGACAAAGAGAAAATCCTGAAAGCAGCACGGGACAAGAAGTCTGTAACATACAATGGTAAAAATATTAGATTGGCAGCAGACTTATCCACAGAGACCTGGCAGGCTAGAAAGAACTGGCATGATATATTCAGAGCACTAAACGAGAAAAACATGCAGCCAAGAATACTTTATCCAGCTAGGTTATCATTGAAAATAGAAGGAGAGATAAAAGGCTTCCAGGACAAACAAAAACTGAAAGAATTTGTAAACACCAAACCAGCTCTATAGGAAATATTGAAAGGGGTCCTCTAAGCAAAGAGAGACCCTAAAAATATTATCAGAAAGGAACAGAGACAATATACAGTAACAATCACCTTACAGGCAATACAATGGCACTAAATTCATATCTCTCAATAGTTACCCTGAACGTAAATGGGCTAAATGTCCCAATCAAAAGACACAGGGTTTCAGAATGGATAAAAAAAATAAAACCCATCAATATGCTGCCTACAAGAAACTCATCTTAGACCTGAAGACACCTCCAGATTGAAAGTGAGGGGGTGGAAAACAATTTACCATGCTAATGGACATCAGAAGAAAGCTGCAGTGGCAATCCTTATATCAGATCAATTAGATTTTAAGCCAAAGACTATAATAAGAGATGAGGAAGGACACCATATCATACTCAAAGGGTCTGTCCAACAAGAAGATCTAACAATTTTAAATATCTATGCCCCTAACATGGGAGCAGCCAACTATATAAACCAATTAATAACAAAATCAAAGAAACACATTGACAAGAATACAATAATAGTTGGAGACTTTAACACAACCCTCACTGAAATGGACAGATCATCCAAGCAAAAGATCAACAAGGAAATAAAGGTCTTAAATGACACACTGGACCAGATGGACATCACAGATATATTCAGAACATTCCATCCCAAAGCAACAGAATACACATTCTTCTCTAGTGCCCATGGAACATTCTCCAGAATAGATCACATCCTGGGTCATAAATCAGGTCTCAACAGGTATCAAAAGATTGGGATCATTCCCTGCATATTTTCAGACCACAATGCTCTGAAGCTAGAACTCAATCACAAGAGGAAATGTGGAAAGAGCACAAATACATGGAGACTCAACAGCATCCTTCTAAAGAATGCATGGGTGAACCAGGAAATTAAAGAATTGAAAAAAACCATGGAAACAAATGGTAATGAAAACACAATGGTCCAAAATCTGTGGGACACAGCAAAGGCAGTCCTGAGAGGAAAATATATAGTGATACAAGCCTATCTCAAGAAACAGGAAAGGTCTCAAATACACAACCTAACCCTACACCTAAAGGAGCTTGAGAAAGAACACCAAAGAAAGCCTAAACCCAGCAGGAGAAGAGAAATAATAAAGATCAAAGCAGAAATCAATGAAATAGAAACCAAAAAAAACAATAGAACAAATCAATGAAACTAGGAGCTGGTTCTTTGAAAGAATTAATAAGATTGATAAACCCCTGGCCAGACTTATCAAAAAGAAAAGAGAAAGGACCCAAATGAATAAAATCATGAATGAAAGAGGAGAGATCACAATCAACACTAAAGAAATACAAACAATCATAAGAACATATTATGAGCAACTCTATGCCAACAAATTCGACAATCTGGAAGAAATGGATGCTTTCCTAGATACAAATAAACTGACAAAACTGAACCAGGAATAAATAGAAAACCTGAATGGGCCCATAACCAATAAGGAGATTGAAACAGTCATCAAAAATCTCCCAACAAACAAAAGCCCAGGGCCAGATGGCTTCCCAGGGGAATTCTACCAAACATTTCAAGAAGAATTAATTCCTATTCTCCTGAAACTGTTCCAAAAAATAGAAATGGAAGGAAAACTTCCAAACTCATTTTATGAGGCCAGCATCACCTTGATCTCCAAACCAGACAAGGATCCCATCAAAAAAGTGAATTACAGACCAATATCCTTGATGAACACAGATGCGAAAATTCTCACCAAAATACTAGCCAATAGGATCCAACAGTACATTAAAAGGATTATTCACCACGACTAAGTGGGATTTATTCCAGGGCAGCAGGGTTGGTTCAACCTCTGCAAATCAATCAATGTGATACAGTACATTAACAAAAAAAAGAACAAGAACCATATGATACTCTCAATAGATGCTGAAAAAGCATTTGACAAAGTGCAACATCCCTTCCTAATCAAAACTCTTCAAAGTGTAGGGATAGAAGGCACATACCTCAATATTATCAAAGCCATCTATGAAAAACCCACGGCAAGTATCATTCTCAATGGAGAAAAACTGAGAGCTTTTCCGTTAAGGTCAGGAACATGGCAGGGATGTCCGCTATCACCACTGCTATTCAACATAGCACTAGAAGTCCTAGCCTCAGCAATCAGACAACAAAAAGAAATTAAAGGCATCCAAATCGGCAAAGAAGAAGTCAAACTATCGCTCTTTGCAGATGATATGATACTATATGTGGAAAACCCAAAAGGCTCCACTCCAAAACTGCTAGAGCTTGTACAGGAATTCAGTAAAGTGTCAGGATATAAAACCAATGCACAGAAATCAGTTGCATTCTTTACACCAACAAGACAGAAGAAAGAGAAATTAAGGAGTCAATCTCAATTACACCCAATACCATAAGATACCTAGGAATAAACCTAACCAAAGAGGCAAAGAATCTATACCCAGAGAACTATAAAGTACTCATGAAAGAAATTGAGGAAGACACAAAGAAATGGAAAAATGTTCCATGCTCATGGATTGGAAGAATAAATATTGTGAAAATGTCTATGCTACCTAAAGCTATCTACACATTTAATGCAATGCCCATCAAAATCCCATCCAATTTTTTCAAAGAAATGGAACAAATAATCCTAAAATTTATATGGAACCAGAAAAGACCTCGAATAGCCAAAGGAATATTGAAAAAGAAAGCCAAAGTTGGTGGCATCACCATTCCAGACTTCAAGCTCTACTACAAAGCTGTCATCATCAAGACAGTATGGTACTGGCACAAAAACAGACACATAGATCAATGGAACAGAATAGAGAGCCCAGAAATAGACCCTCAACTCTATGGTCAACTAATCTTCGACAAAGCAGGAAAGAATATCCAATGGAAAAAAGACAGCCTCTTCAACAAATGGTGTTGGGAAAATTGGACAGCCACATGCAGAAAAATGAAATTGGACCATTTCCTTACACCACACACGAAAATAGACTCAAAATGGATGAAGGACCTCAATGTGAGAAAGGAATCCATCAAAATCCTTGAGGAGAACACAGGCAGCAACCTCTTTGATCTCAGCCACAGCAACTTCTTCCTAGGAACAATGCCAAAGGCAAGGGAAGCAAGGGAAAAAATGAATTATTGGGACTTCATCAAGATCAAAATCTTTTGCACAGAAAACAGTCAACAAAACCAAAAGACAACTGACAGAATGGGAGAAGATATTTGCAAACGACATATCAGATAAAGGGCCAGTACCCAAAATCTATAAAGAGCTTAGCAAACTCAACACCCAAAGAACAAATAATCCAATCAAGAAATGGGCAGAGAACAGGAACAGACATTTCTGCAAAGAAGACATCCAGATGGGCAACAGACACATGAAAAAGTGCTCCACATCACTGGGCATCAGGGAAATACAAATCAAAACCACAATGCGATACCACCTCACACCAATCAGAATGGCTAAAATGAACAAGTCAGGAAATGACATGCTGGCGAGGATGTGGAGAAAGGGGAATCCTCCTACACTGTTGGTGGGAATGCAAGCTGGTGCAACCACTCTGGAAAACATCATGGAGGTTCCTCAAAAAATTGAAAATAGAGCTACTTATGACCCAGCAATTGCACTACTGGGTATTTATCCTAAAGATACAAACATAGTGATCCAAAGGGGCACGTGTACCTGAATGTTTATAGCAGCAATGTCCACAATAGCCAAGTTATGGAAAGAACCTAGATGTCCATCAACAGATGAATGGATAAAGAAGAGGTGGTATATATATACGATGGACTACTATGCAGCCATCAAAAGAAATGAAATCTTACCATTTGCAATGACATGGATGGAACTAGAGCGTATTATGCTTAGCGAAATAAGTCAACTGGAGAAAGACAACTATCATATGATCTCCCTGATATGAGGAAGTGGAGATGCAACGGGGGTGGGGGTTAAGGTGGTAGGAAAAGAAAAAATGAAACAAGATGGGATCGGGAGGGAGACAAACCAAAAGAGACTCTTAATGTCATAAAACAAACTGAGGGGGGTGGGGGGGAGGGTTTGGGAGAGGAGTGTGGGGTTACATTATATGTTTAAATAAAAAAGCTTAAAGAAAAAAAAATTTAAAAAAAAAGAAAAAAAAAAGATTCTCTCTCTCTGTGCCCCTGCTTGCATATGCTTTCTCCTTCTCTCACTCTCTTTCTCTCCCTCTCTCTCAAATAAATAAGTCTTAAAAAGAGAGAGACAGAGATAATGAGAGAGAGGTGGGGCATTGGTGAGAGAATTGATTCTGGCTACTGGGGCTTCAGCAAATATTTTAGACTCTAAGTCCTCAGGATTATATGAGGAAAGTGATAGGTTCTCAAATCATATTGGAGCTCTAGTATCTCTTATCAAGCAACAGGGTGCTGCATTGATTGAGACTGTCTATGCTATCCTCAAGGTCTAAATGTGTTGGCAAAATCATCTCTCTTTCATCACCCTAGAAATGATTCAGGTCTAGGCCAGCCACAAGTTCCATTTTACTTACAGCTTGCTATTTGCTTGAGGGCTTTTTCTCTTTCTCTAACAAGCTAGCAATTTCTTGAGCTATATTACTGTATTTTTTGTCTTTCATTTGTTCATAAGGTAAAATTTTAGTGAGATAATTCTGCCAAGATTCTCCTAAATTCTGAACACACTCATTGAGCCTCCACCATGAAATATTCTATTTTATTTTCTAGAAGTATGATAAGACAGAATCTTATGATCATATACTTAGAACTTCTGCCAACTTGTATTCCAGGCACAGAGAATAAGGGATGATGATTGAAACCATTCACATACCAACAGCTCCCAGTTTCTTAGAATATAAACCTTTTGACATTTCTGAGGTGTTCTCATTGATGGAAAAGCCCTCCTTAAGTGATACTTGGATTTCCATTAGTTAGTAGCTTCCAGTAGACACAGCCTTATACTAGGGTATGTGATAAACACTGAGATAATACACACTGGGTAGTTTAATTTTTTGGTATCAAATCACACCTTTCTTCATGCAACTGGTTAATTTTGCATGAGCTTCCATTGTTGCAATTGTTAGTGCAGCATAATTTACAGACCAATATCTTCCCCCACTTGATGTGAGTTTCAAAAATACAAAGACAGAGACATTTTGGTTTCTACACCACCCTATCTGGTAAAGTGCCAAGAACATATTCCCATTTAGCTGAATGAATAAATGGGTTCATGCAAGATTTATTGGAAAAGTTGGCTTACATTATGACATGTGAAAAAACAAACAGACCATCCAGAGCAAGTTGCCAAATCCTAGTTTCCTAGGGTTGACAATTCTATGACCCGTGTCTTCGGCCAAGGTGCCAAAATCTTTTGTCTGGATTGCTACAAAAACTTAGAAAAGTACAGCAGCCTCTACCTCTGCCCCTACTTACAAATCCATGCAAGTTCTCTGCAAGTAGCCATGAGGGACAGGAGTCTCTGAAAAGACGGGAGGGATATCACAACAATGGTGACATAGGTTGTTCCTGACTTTGCCCACCCTCACAAGAACAACTAGCAATTATTTATAAACAAGACACCATCAAGAGAATCCTAGAACACAGGTTGAGGCTGAAGCATTCCTTGCACCACAGGGGCAAAGACAGACTGCATTAGAAGTAAGAGAAGTAGCTACATGATGATTGCCAAATTGCTCCTCCCCCAGGCCAGCACAGCACCAGGTAGGGAGATCTCCCTGGAGTCTCTGGTTCCTCCAGTAAGAAAAGAGAGCCCAGAGGGAACAACAAGCCACACTGCAGCATTATGGTTTCTTCATGTCATCTCTCTGGCTTTACCCTACAGGTGTTGTAGGAGAATCTGCAGGGCTTAACCACTGGGAATCTGACTATAATGGAGAAGGAGAGAGAGGTTCACAACAACCAACATATGAATCTTGTAGACAATTTCATACCTACAGCACCCAAGTAGTAATCCCAACCAGCATCTTTCCTCATCTGCAGAACCAAGTTAGTGGTACACTTTGGCCAGGTACTTCACAGGGTGCAGTTCTGCCTGATTCAGATCCTTAAATGATTAATTTTACTGGCCCTACAGCCTAGTTTGCCTATCCCCAGATAAGGAGCTGAGTCACAGCCCCATACACTGGGGAGAGTGTCTCCTGGTCCCACATGGGCAGAGGGGTTATGCAACTAACTATATAGCTGTGCATTAGTGTTTTGAGCAGAAGGCATGAGGAGCTGATGGCTCCTATATCAAAGCCACTACTAGGCATTCAGGGTTCCCCTGTTATACAGAGGCATAGGTATTAATTCATAGCTAAGGCTGAGGGTAGCTCTGGGCCCCTCCCTACTGGAAAGCCTATTAGAGAAGAATTGTATATGTAAATATATCTATATGTGCATATGTGTATATGTGTGTGTATACACACGTGTATATATATACACACATATATATGTGTGTGTATATGTATATGTGTGTGTATACACACATATACACATACATATATACACAATACATACATATATACACAATACATACATATATATAATATATATGTGTATATATACACATATAAATGTATATATACACATACATATACACAGTGGAATATTATTTGACCATTTAAAAAAAGAGGAAATTCTACCATTTATGACAATATGTGTGGACCATGAAGACATTATCCTAAGTGAAAAGCATCAGAGAAAGACAAATACTGTATGAACTCACTTATATGTACTATCTAATAATTAAACAACAACATCAAACTTGTAGAAAAAGAGATCATATTTGAGTTCTCTCTGACCAGAGGAGGGAGAATTGGAAGAAGGTAGTGGTAGTCAAAAGGTACAAACATCTGAGGGTGTCTGTGTAGTTCAGTTGGTTAAGCACCTGACTCTCGATTTTGGCTCAGGTCATGATCCCTGCCCTAATCATGGAGCCCCCTTAGGATTCTCTCTCTCTCCCTCTTCCCCTCACACCTCCCCTAGCCACTGACATACACACACACTCTCTCTCTCTCTCTCTCTCTCTCTCTCTCAAATAAATAAATAAGTAAAAGAGTAGAAACTACCAGCTGTGTTGGGGATATAATGTACAATGCCATGACTATAGTTAACTCTGCTGTATTATATATAGGAAAGTTACTAAAAGAATAGATCCTAAGAGTTCTTATCACAAGGAAACATCTCTTTTTTTTTTCTTTTCTTTTTGATGTATCTATTTGAGATGGTGGATAGTGACTACACCAGTTGTGGTAATCTTTTCACAATATATGTAAATCCAACCATTATCTTAACCTTGTACAGCAATGTATGCCAATTATTTCTCAAATAAAGCTGGAAAAAGAGCCTCATTTTAAAAACGTAAACCACATAGTAGGACAAATGAGTTTGAAATGTTTAATGTCTTGCTATTGGACTTGAGTTCAAAATACTAACTCCTTGCTTCATCATACAAAGCCTTGTCTGTATCCTACCTGAACACTGAACCTCATTTCTGACTGCTTTCTTCCAAACTTGCTCTCCTCTACCCACTCCAGTTTCTTCCTCACTGTCAGAAACATGCTCCCCTCCGAGGCTTCAAATGGCTTCTGCCTCATCTGTCAAGTCTCACATTATATCACCATCTTAGAGAGGCCATGCTTTACAGCCCTAAGTGACAGCACTCATACATTTAATATATTTATTTTCTTTTGTTGCACCTTATTCCTTTTATCCATAGCACCAATCCAAAAAAACTTACTTATTTTGTTCTTCTGTTTTGTTCATTTTCTGTCTTCATCACTATATAGTTGGCTTTTAAAGAGCAAGCACGATGTCTGTACTTGGCACATGGTTCAGATCCAGTGAATATGTATGGCCTCTGAAGATCACTAAAGAGATCTAACAGGCAGTGTATGTCATTTTTGTATACACTACGGGCTTGACCAAAGCAGAGGGGAAAAAACATGCCTTGGCAAAATAGAATGAGGTTTGGGAATATTTAATCATCTGTAGAAGCTGGAGCCCACCCTCCCTCCACCAGGGTAAACTGGTATTTTCATGCCACAAATAATTAACAGGATTGGCAAAATCATGCCAGTGGTGATAGATTCCCTTTCTAGCATCTTCTCTTTTCTCTTTTAGGAATTTCATGTCCCTAGACCTTATTATTTCAGCTATTTTGCCAAACTTTGAGGTTCATGATAGCAGCAATTGCTTTATTTTGGTAAGGTCAAAGCCTAACTCAAGGTCTTACCCAGAGTAGACGCTAGGAATGTTTGTCAAACTGAACAAGATATAAAGTCACTATTTCCGGAGAGTTCTCTCCCAAAGCATGCTGCAGGGGTCAAGAAGAATCTAGGAACAAGCAAGATCCAAAAAAATTAGAGAAGGAGAATAAAACCGTGACACCTCGCAAGTCTTGAACTTTTTAGATCAATAAATGAAAATTCAGATTTCTTTTAAATTTTTTTTAAGATTTTATTCATTTATTAGTTAGAGAGAGAGAGAGAGAGCGAGCACAGGCAGACAGAGAGGCAGGCAGAGGCAGAGAGAGAAGCAGGCTCCCCGCCGAGCAAGGAGCCCAATGTGGGACTCGATCCCAGGACGCTGGGACCATGACCCGAGCTGAAGGCAGCCGCCTTAACCAACTGAGCCACCCAGGCGTCCCTCAGATTTCTTTTAATAACTCGTTATCTGAAATATTTTTAACCTGTCTAAAATATTTTCACATTCAAAGAACAAATAATAATTAAAACAATCTGATTCTCTGACATCAAGGGGGTCTTATTAAGTTCTACAAATAAGTATATTTCAGATTGTGCTTAAAAAAAAAAAAAGTGATCCCAGTGGGGCAAGAAAATAGAGTCCTATGAATCTCAGTAATGTCAGGAACCAACCAGTGCATTGAATAGGAACCTGATTGGAAAGACTGAAAAAGAAAATCTGGTTGATTTAATTCTTGTATATGACAGAAGTTGAATTTTCTTAGCCCAATTGTGCTCTGTGGGTTTCTGACAAGTCTAAACTGCCAGCTTAAAGTCATTCAATAAATTTCAGGTTGTTTTTATGTCAAAGGGTTGAATTTAGACAAACTGTGTTGACTTGAAATTAGACAGCTGTAATTTGTATTTTCAGTTGTTAGAAATTTCAGTGCAGATTTGACAAGTATTGATTCTTTATTGAAATGATGCATTCGTGCAAATCATGGGATTCTATAAAATACCATTCTTTTTACTTTCTGTTTGATGTTTTCTGCTCTTGAGAAAGCCCATTTTTCTGATAATTTTAAATATTCTGAATAATCTTCAGAGTAGAGGATATAATAAATCGGTAAGAAAGTCAAGGTTCTGTGTAGCTTAGAGTAAGCTAAACTTGTAATGAGGCTGTTATTAAGTTAACTTGCACAGTAGCTGTTTCCCGGGCACTGCACAAATTGCATAATTTGTCTTGTGTTCCTAAGTTCAATTTGCAGGTGCCGCAGTGTCAGTAGTGAGGTGGGAGCTGTGATTACAAACAACATCGCTATATTCTGACGATGGCACAGGTCAGTGCTACTTTTAGAAAGCCAGAGAGAGTGGGGATAGAAGTCTCCTCTCCATAACATCTACACATTAAGCAAGGCTTGTTTGCTCCTCTTGAATAGGCTCCCAGACATAATGCTTGCTTTGGGGAGTTCTCTTCCACCTCTTCCTGAAACATGACTCTCTGAGGAAGGCTGAGATTAATAGTGCATCAGGTTATGCTTAATCTTCTCTCAATATTTCATTTTGCTTTAATCTTATAACATTTGCATTTCTGAAATTAGGGTATCTGATGCATTGGAGTGGGACCCAGAGGCCTCATTTAGGTTAGATTTATTATCTACTAAACGACTTTCTAGGCAGATCTCTTTATCTCTCTGTGTCTGTCAGCTCATCTCAATGCTCTATCTTGAGAAGATTCTATTATGCAAAAATTTATTATTACTCTTTTTTAGATCTCCTACCCAGCTTTCAGACACTTTATTGTTAGTAGTAAACCCTAACCCATACACTACAACACAATTAGAGAAACGGGTAAAGTGTCCACTTGTGAATGAATATATGTAAGATGTTTTGACTCTCCAAGTATCCCCAAATTTCAGGTATTAGAAAGAGATTTCAGTATTATCTCCAAATTTTTCTTTAAAGGCCGAACAACCCAAATTCCTAAAGTAGGGGATATTGATAAGAGGTATGTTTCTCAATGCAACCCTATGCTTGGGCAAAGAATAATGGAAACACAAGTAGGGGAAAGAGATTTGGGTCTTAGGTGAAGGAAGAACATAGAAGGCTATGTTTAAAATATATGAACAAAGAGAGAGTTGGGCAATTGTCCCATGTGAGAGGAACTAGAGCTGATGGAAGGAGTCTTGGGCATGAACAAAGAAGTGCTAGTGAGGAAGCTGGAGTAGCACCTAGTCAGCTTTCTGATCATCTATGGCTCAACTAACGTAACTAGCCCAACTAGTTTACGTCTATCCGTTGGCTGATCTCACAGATGATATACAATGGTGAATGCTAAGCAAGTTGGTCTGGAATTTCAGAATAGGTTAGCACATTGAGCACTGCCATGACTGTGGGCAGGGGGTACAGAAACCTACAAGTGATATCAGTAGATGGAGTTGACGGTGGTGATGTAGACAGTGGTGAAGATGGAGATGAAAATGGGTATGGTGTGAACATAAGAAATGGGTTTGGGTTAAGGATGGCAGAACTGATCAGATCAACATCAGCTGTGGGGACACCGGGACAAGGAAGATTTTTGCTTAAATGGTCTGAACCATGATCAAGAATGTAGGACAGGGGTGCCTGGGTGGCTCAGTGGGTTAAAGCCTCTGCCTTCAGCTCAGGTCATGATCTCAGGGTCCTGGGATCGAGCCCCACATCGGGCTCTCTGCTCTGCAAGGAGCCTGCTTCCTCCTCTCTCTCTCTGTTTGCCTCTCTACCTACGTTGATCGCTCTCCCTGTGTCAAATAAATAAAAATAAAATCCAAAAAAAAAAAAAAAGAATATAGGACAGTTTCTGGTTCCAAAATAGAGCATTCTGGAATGAGTTAATCAGAATTTCAGTAGAAAACAAATTAATTATTGCTCTGGGCAGGGCTCCAGACCGAGTGGGGAAATCAAAGTGCCACAGATAAGAAGAGGCTGAAATCAAGCTTTTCTTTATAGACCAAAGAGACGGGGTCAGGTTGCCGCTGGCTGGATACTGAATATGAACCTTACATCTGTCAGGCACCAGATCTATAGCTGAACAACTAGTTCAGGCCTAACTTCTAGAAAACTGCTAAGACTCCTATGTCAGCTCCGGATAAGCTCAAGACATGATCATGCTGAGCTAGAAAGTTGTAAAAGGGAGGCGGACCAGTGGGAAGCATGTGTGTGTGTGCGTGTGTTTATATGCCTATCCTCAGACAGTTCCAAGGGCAATCAAGTCATGAAAGCTGTTTCTAAATGGGCAGAAACTTTATCCAGGAGGAACACCCTAAAACGTGTTTATCTCCTATATATATCAAGCCTAAGATTATGAATAATTCTTAACCACTCTAACCAGAAACCATTTGTAACTTCATTTTGCCTCTGATGAAGCAGATGATGATAGACAAGGGTTAAGTTAATTTTTTAAATGTGAGCAAAAATATGAGCACATTTGGAAGAAAAGGTCCTTCAAATATTTAAAATTAAAATATTCACTAGTTTTATTTCTGGGAACAATTGAGGGCTCTCACTGGGGGAATTGGAACTAACTTGGAGTTAAATTCTGTTGAGCATCTAGATGAAAACAAAATATGGCTTGGGTCTCAAATGGAATATACATTTTCAAAGGCTGTCAGTGTTGGAGCAAAGCAGATCTGCCACACACACACACACACACACACACACACAAATGAATTAATTGTCCTGTGTGTGTGTGTGTGTGTGTGTGTGCATCACAATATTCGGTCAACATCTGTTTGTTCTTTTATTTAAGCAAATACAGTTTTGGAAATCTAATGGAAGACTCAGATACAGAGACGGGAAGAAGATGCATGCTGTGTGTGAGAGGAAGGGAGAGCTCATACACAAAGGAAGAAGCAGACCCTAAGAGGGAAACTAGAAAGGAAAAAAAAAGAGGATTCACAACCCCAAACTGTTAATAAAAATTTTTATTTGCAATGTCATTTATTAAGGATTTGTGGCTGCTGATCTTCGTGACATTCAAATGAAAGCAAACTGAGACTTCCAGTCAGTACCCCCTCATGGTTCAGCCCTTACAGACATGCATGCCTCCTGCATATCAAGGCTTTTGATGGAGTGACAAAATCAGAGGTCTTTGTGGTCCTTTATGGCAACACTTATTTTAAGAAACTAACGTTTAGAAAACCGAACTGGTAGAAATCCAAAGAACAAAATGTGTTAGCTTTCCTCTATTCCCTGCTGCTTCAAATAGGAAGTCTTCAAGGGCAAGAAGAAGGAGCAAGTGGATTTTTAAGAACAAAATGCTTTTCTCTCATTGACAGAGATTAGCATGCAGCTCAGGCTTCGGGGTCACTTTGGGTTAGAGTCCAGTTTTTTTAAAACGAAGTATTCAGCTCCTCCTGAAAAATACATGAATAAGGTAGGCAGCTGAGCCACTATGAAAGACAACCACAATGTGCAACAAAGTTGTAGGCACCACCCACCCACCAGCTCCCATACAACACCAAAGTTAACCAAATTCCAGGGACACTGCTAAGCTACAAAGAGCCAAGCGACTTAAGGAAAGAAAAACCCGTTAAGAAATGACATAGTCCATCTCCTGGCTTATGGCATACACATAACTGAATTTCAGAAAGCTAAGATCTCTATATCTATGATACCCTTCAGATATCTTCATGCCCAGAGAAGCATATCAAAGGAAGCGCACTTCTCCCTTCTGTGCCTCAGTTTCCTCCACCTCACCAGTGAAGGAAAAATAATAATCCTTCTGCATTAGAGGAGCCACAGATGTCAAAGGAGGTTATTTATGCTTTGTGAACTATGTTTTGCCAATGCTAACTAAAGATGGGGCTTCTATTTTTGCCCAGTATAGTTTATCTTTGCAATATAAACCACAGAATTCAAATAGTTCTTTCAATCATTCAAAAATAGCTATCATGAGGATTTAAAGATAAGAAACTCCTGTCTGCAATAAACTTTCTCTCTAGTCCTACTCTGACTTTGTGACTGTCTTCCATAAGAGGGGGAAAGCGTCCAGTGCTATTACATGATTGGCATGTGAATCTTGAATCTGCCAATGAGAGACAGCTCACCAACTCACCAAACCCACCTTTACTAAGAAGTCTCAGCAAGACCATGGACAGTTACTTGGTTGTCCTTATTTTGCCCTTTAGTTTGTAATTCTCAGTTCATAGCATTCTCTGAAGGAAGGACAAATGAACCTTTTTACTATGAAAGTACCTCTGGAAACCTATGATTCAAACCAAATTCAGTCTCAAAGTTGGTTTTGTCCTGGTAAAATCATATGAGAATGTGTGTCCTAGGGAGTGTATTGTACCATCATAGCTGCACAACTGGTTCAGGCCTCTTTGCTAGGCACTGAGAGCAATACAATAAGAAGAAAAGACACACCTATGTCTTCTGAACACATCTGACAGCTCTGGCCTCCTGGGTTTTGCCATTATAAAATGTCAGCCTAATGTTCTCCATCTTTCACTGAGAGGCTGAAGATAAAATGAGCAGTTCTAAGTACAAACCTTTGCATTATCTGTAAAACATGTTCAAAGACAATGCCTCTCACCATTATTCAATGACTCTTTATGCAAACACCCACAAGAGAGTGATCTTTCCAAGTACAAGCCTGAGAAAGCATGCATATTCCCATGAAGCAGAGACAGTTGTTCCTCTTAGAATGAAGTCACCCATCAAAATGTGAGCTGCCTTCTTTGTCTGCACCACCAGGAAATCTAAAATGAAGTCTGCACTCACTGTTGCCTTCTATAAGCTTATTACTACTCTGTCTTTCTCTCCCTGTCTTTACAAGCCTCTGTCATTGTCCTTACTATATAGCACAAGGGCTACTTGCATATTAATAGCATGTGTTAAAAAATATATAGATCTTGGGGCACCTGGGTGGCTCAGTGGGTTAAAGCCTCTGCTCAGGTCATGATCCTAGGGTCCTGGGATCAAGCCCCGCATCGGGCTTTCTGCTCAGCAGGGAGCCTGCTTCCTCCTCTCTGCCTGCCTCTCTGCCAGCTTGTGATCTCCGTCTGTCAAATAAATAAAATCTTTAAATATATATAGATAGATCTTCACAGAAATATGATAAAAAATGACATAAATGCCAAAATGCCAGATGGCATTCCAAGGCCTTCATGACCTGTCCCAACTCCTCTGTATATCCCCTAAATTTTAGGCACATCGATTTCCTCGTGGATTTTCTAATTTATCAGGTTGTTCATACCAACATACTTTTGCTCCCATTTTCCTCTTTTTTTTTTCTTTAGAGAGAAAGAACACATGAAGTGGGGGAGGGGCGGAGGGAGAGGGAGAGAATCCCAAGCAGACTGCTGAATGTGGAGCCTGAAACCAGGCTGGATCTCACAACCCTGAGATCATGACCTGAGCTGATATCAAGAGTCAGATACTTACCTGACTCCACCACCAGGCACCCCACCCCTCATTTTTCTTTCTCCTCTCCCACACTCCCATCCTTAAGCACTGTGGCAAGTTGTAACTTACCCTCCTACCTCTGCCTCATATTGAGCTTTCTCTAAGGACTCCATGATGGCCATAGGCATAATTAGGCATTTGGGGGTTCCTGTTAATTGTTACTGTTTTTGTTTTTAAGTCCCCTGAAATCTTACTGCATATTTAAATTTTTCTATGATGTTTTTAATGCTTCATATGTCTGTCTGCAGTTCTTTTTTTCTTTTCTTCTAGACTAGAAAGTCTTGCAATACATGGATCATGTCTTTGCATCTTTTGTCCTCCAAATCTAGCCGATACAGAGGAAGCTAACAAAGCGACAACAAAACCCACATAGTACGAATGAATGAACAAACAAGCAAATGAATGGGGTATCATGGTAATACCAGCTTCAAAAAAAAAAAAAGAAAGAAAGAAAGAAACACAGACAAAACAACCACAGAAACCAAGGTTTTCACATTTTAACTCAACAAATATTCACATCAGCTTTAAAAAATCATCATCATCATCAATCATCATCATTATTTCAAAATTCTGCTAAAGCCCCCTGAATTTTGAAAAGTATGCCATGTCCACAAGGAACAAAGGCATCTACTACAATACCATTTATGATCTTTACCCTGGCAAAATTCAGGTATCTGGCAGTAATGGGGAAGCATTACGATTTCTTGAATACTCATAGACATAGCTAATATCTCATATTACTTTATTTGGAAGTTTTAGGTAGGTTTAGTGCCAGATGGGTAATACATCCAGAAACCAAATTTTTAGAAGCTATAGAAAAAAAATAGGTGTTACCTGATGAGGATGTTTAACAGGGCATGAGGAGGCTAAATGAAATAAACAAGATTAGAATCTCCACATGCAGGCAGAGTCACACTCCTCTGGCAATATTCATTTTCCCTTTAACCACCTTAATATTCATTGAGCACCTGCTGTAAACCAGACACTGAATTCATAAGGTAACAAAAGGGCCAAGTGTCCCTGCCCACCAGTATCTGGCTTAATCTTGTCAGCACTTGAAGCTTTGTGTTTATTTCATCTGGGATACACGTTTCTCCCAGTAAGTGAAAGTAGAGCATTCCTGTGAAACTTTTTGTAACCTGGAATGGCCTAAAGAGAAAAAGCAATTATCATTAATTTATATGAAAAAATTTTGAGCATTCCCAGAGCCAACAACTAACCACTATTAGGTTTTTCTGATATCTTAGGACCCATCTTGCTAATGAAATCGAGACAAAGCACAGATGCTCACAGACCCAGTTCAAAGCTCTGGTGGCTGGATGCTGAGATGCCGAGTGTGGATCCTGGGGAAGGAGTTGGTGGGGCCCCTCTGCTGCTCAGGTGTTCGCTGCCTCTATAATGGCTGGCTGCACAAAAAATTTTATTCTCACATTAGCCTTAAAAGTTAAAATCCTCTTCATATTTCTTTCAGTTAGAGTAAACAGGTACTAAAGGAGGTCTTCCACAAAAGCAAAGTGGCACAACGTAAACTTTTGACAAGTGGGGAGTACCTGTACTTGCTTTCACAGCTAGGCAGAATATCTAGAAAAATCATTCAATATAATTCCTTAAACCACCAATAAGCAATAAATAGATAACAAATAGTAAGCATAATGTGTAATAATTTTATAGTAACTAAGTAGTGATAAGTGTTAAGAGAAAAGAAAGTTGTTAAGTGTTCTGACACCCCCAGTGGATGCCTAAAACATGGATAGTGCTGAACCCTATATATACTATGTTCCCCCCCACACATGCATACCTAAGATAAAGTTTAATTTACAAATTCACTTTATATATAATTTAATTATACAATTAAATTTTATTTGATTAAATTAAGTTTAATATTTAATAAAAGGTATTTATTTAAATATTTAGTAAAAATATTTAAATAAAAATTATAAATTTAATAAATTAAGTTTAATATTTAATATTTAATAAAATTAAGTTTAATTATAAAATAGAACAATTATAACAATATACTGTAACAAAAGTCACATGAATGTGGGCTCTCTCTCTCCCTGAAAATATCTTACTGTACTGTACTCACCCTTCTCCTTGTGATGATGATAAAATGCCCACGTGAAATGAAGTGAGGTGAGTGACACAGGCACTGTGACTTAGCATTAGGCTACAACTGACCATATGATGATCCTTCAGAAGGAGGAACATCTACTTCCAGAACACGGTTGGTCATGAGTGACACCACAGAAAACAAACCACAAATAAGGAGGGACTATCGTATTCAGGGCTGTTCTCATGGAAAAACAAACATGTCAGAGGAAAAAGGTTCAGAGAAGCCCTATGGCAGGAGCATACCCAATGCACTGGGGCATGGCAAGGAAGCTGGTGTGGCTAAGAGAAAGACTAACAGGAAAGGAAGCCAGAGACTTATCAGGAGGTAGGGGAGGGTAAGGGGATCTGCAAGACTTTAGAGGGGCTCTGGTTTCAACTCTGTTTTAAGCTAGCAGCCATTGGAAAGTTTTGAGTAGAGAAGTGACATGATTTAATTTATACTTAAGAAGTTCTCCATGGCTGCTGTGTTGAGAATACACTACAGTCAGCGAGGCGCAAGAAGGGAGCCCATGAACTCTGTTACTGTGATTATCCTGGGGAGAAATGACAGTGTTTCAGACCAGGGCAGTATTAGCAGAGAAGGTAAAAAGTTGTCCAATTCCATATATTCTGGGTATTCTGAATTTGGTGCCAACAGAAGTGGATATGAAGTGAGAGAAAGCAGCTTCAAAGATAGAGCAGATGGAAGGTAGAATTATCACAATCTGAAAGGAGAAAAGTTGAGGGATAGGAGAAGCATCAGAATTGTAGAGTGGAAGGAGAGAGGTGGCTGGTGGGTTTACCTATTGTTTGGGAGTTGTCAAGATTTAAATAGTATTTAAATTCCTTGGACTAGAAGAGATCACCTAAGGAAATGTCAATAGATAGAGAAGTGAAGATGCCCAAGGACTGAGCTCTGGGGCATTCTAACCTGAAGACAAAGAAGCACAATAAAGACTTAGCATTTCCACTGAGGTATGTGAATGAAAAGAGTGGGAGAAACAGAGAAAGACAGAGAGAAAGAGATATGAAGAAAGAAACACAAGGAGAGCAGTGTACTGGAGATCAAGTGAAAAACCTATCATCAAGGTGAAGGGAGTAATTCACTTTGGCAAGTGAGCAGAGAATGATATGGAAGTCCTTTGTGACATTAGTAAGAACAGTTTCCAAGGAGTATGTAAATATGTGCATGTGTTGCATGCGCTGATGGGGTTGTTAAGGTGTGATTGCAGGGAGTTAAAAGCCAAAAGGAAGAAAGGAATCAGAGACAGTGAATTTAACAACTATTTTAAGTAGTTTTGCTAAAAGGGAGCAATTAATTGAGGTGGTGGCTAGTGGACTATGTCAACTGGGTCTCCAGGAAACAGAGAAAAAGAATTAGAAGGTAAAGGATTTGTGTGGATTTGGGGGAAACAGGAGTAGAAAGAGCTCTCAGGCCATGGTGCAGGTCTGAGGGCCACAAAAGGAGAAGGGGAAGAAGGCATATCAGGTATGAGAGCCTCCAATATGGTGCAGCTCTTGGAAGTCTACAGCCAACCTATCAGGGACCTCTGGTGAAATGATTGCCTATACAGGGGTCCCACATTATGCAGAAGTGACCAGGCCTCAGCATGCCAAGCTACTGCCTAGGGTCTGCATGGGAAGAACAGAGCATGGGCTCAAAACTGAGGAATATCCTGAAAGTGTTATCAGCTAAATGCACCCTTCAGCAAGTTCTTTTTTTTTTTTTTAATTTTATTTATTTACTTATTTGATAGAGAGAGAGCACAAGCAGGGAGAGCGGCAGGCAGACGCAGGCTCCCTACTGAGCAAGGAGCCTGATGTGGGGCTTGATCTCAGGACCCTGAGATCATGACCTGAGCCAAAGGCAGACACCCAACCGAGACACCAAGGCGCCCCTCATCAATTCTTTTTTGAAGGAAGACGCAAGAGGTGCACTTTTGTGGCTGCCATGTAGTCAAAGGGAATTTGTAGAAGGAAACATAACAAAATTCTCTCTAGAATTTCGCCTGTCAAGCTCTCATGGTCTTAAAAGCTCTGAGCATCAACATATGTTTTATCAACCCAGCATGGCTGCCTGGCTGCCCCTTTCTCCTGGGCTCTATTTCTCCACATGACAAATTGGTAAATGTCCAGTAAGAAAGCTGGAGTGAGTAAAGACTTCATCTCTTTTGCTTCCTTCTTCTCAGTGATTGTAGTCCCTCAACTCCTGCCTGTGTTGGTTACAATCAAATACCTTCAAACAATTATATATAGCTTTCACTCATTTTGTCCATTTTTTAGAAATATTTTCAGTGGGCATCTTACCTTGATAAAACCACAGAGCCAGATGGGAGGTCAGTCAGCATGGCTGTGAGTTTGAGTTTTTCTCTGTCATATTCTGTGGGATGAATGCAGTTGTGGAATGAGCAGAGAATATGACCAGCACTGCAGTCTTGCCAAGTGAGTTGAGTCTAATGAAGTTAGACAGAAACAAGTGAGATGAAGATCTATACCAGAGAAAGAATGAAACTATTGACCATGGAACTGACCTGTTCTTATGTAAGAATAATATTTGGTATCCCTTTTTTCCTCAGAGTTATAGCTTTTGTGATTACAGAACAGTTAAAGCAGTGAGTGCTCAAAGTATGGTTGACATCCCTCCTGTCTGAGAATCATCTGGAACATTTATTTTAAAAGCAGATGCCTTGGGGAACCTAGGTGACTCAGTGAGTTAAGCCTCTGCCTTCGGCTCAGGTCGTGATCTCAGGGTCCTGGGATCGAGCACCACAGGGGAGCCTGGTTTCCCCTCTCTCTGCCTGCCTCTCTGCCTACTTGTGATCTCTCTCTCTGTCAAATAAATAAATAAAATCTTTTTTAAAATGCAGACTCCCTGGGGCACCTGGGTGTCTCTCAGACAGTTAAGTGTCTGACTCTTGGTTTTGGCTCAGGTGATGATCTCAGGGTCGGGAGACTGAGCCCCATCTCAGGCTCCACACTGAGCATGGAGCCTGCTTAAGATTCTCTCTCTCAGGGTGCCTGCGTGGCTCAGTGGTTTAAACCTCTGCCTTCAGCTCAGGTAATGATCTCGGGGTCCTAGGATCGAGTCCCGCATTGGGAATCTCTGCTCAGCGGGGAGCCTGCTTCCTGCCCCCCTCTGCCTGCCTCTCTGCCTACTTGTGATCTCTTTCTGTGTGTCAAATAAATAAATAAAATCTTTAAAAAAACTCTCTCTCTCCCTCTCCCTATGTCCTTCCCTTGCTTGCATTCTCTCCATTCTCTCTCTCTCTCCAAAAAAAAAAAAAAAAAAAGCAGACTCCTTAACCACATTCAGTCTCATTGAATCAGAATTTTCTGAATGGTTAAGCTTAAGCAAAACATTTGTATCAAGCTCCGTAAGTGATTCCTATATGAGTCTCTAAAACAACAGAGTCACAAAAATAGATACAAGTGTGATCTTTTACTTCCCTTTCCTTTTTAATGAGGTTTGTGTTTCTTTGGTGATCATCCAACTTTGGTGATTTGATGCTGAGTAACAAGGAGGACACATCTATGGGCAGCGTCCTTTGTTTTAAGAAGTTCAGACTCCAGATCATTTCATGACTATAACATAGCACTGATAGACATGGGCTGTATGTAACTCACAAGAGCTTCTCCTCCCCTACCACAAGGCATTCTAAAACCCCAAGGAGAAACCACAAAAGGTTCCCACATCTTATCCTTTACTAAAATTTTTAACTTTTCTTTTTAGTTAATGTGGTTATTATAGAGACAGGTTTGACCTAAATTTGGAAGAGAACAAAATATATAAATTAACAAAGTAAGGGGGCCTGGTTTATGCCTTTGAGCTGGATTTGATATGACACATTGTCTACCCATATGGTGTTCATACCATCAAAAGACAAGAAAATGTGCCCAAATTCTTCAAATCAGACTTTATATTTTAAGCAACATCAAGGAGTCATACTAGGTGGGTTTGAATAAAAGGGTGAACATGGCTTAAAGTTTATAGACATTCTGTTTTGCTCAATACACTTGGACTATTTGGTGTATTTTTTATTTTTTGTCATATTTGCTTTCAAGGCTTAGGCAGGTTTTCTAGAGGAGTAATGTATTCTAATTCATTCATCCAGCTGAGAATTCCTATGAGAGTTTCAGGTTCAAAGTGCCCTGGGTACCCAGAACGAATATAATGAGTATATAATATATCCTGATGGAATTCTGTGGCAGAAACCACATTAATATGGTCAAGACACAGTCCATAAGGAGGTGAGGAGGAAGGTGGACCATGAAGGACGACTGGAAGTTCAATCATAGACCAGAAAGTAGGACACAGCAACTGGAGGAAGATCATGTGTACAGTTCCCCCAGGGCAAGATG
>ML109022.1:45807-65209 GCA_003697995.1 Taxidea taxus jeffersonii
ATTTGTTTCTTTTAATCCCAAATAATGTGGGATCCATATAAAAGCATTAAGTGAATAGTTAGTCCTGGCAAGACAGAGGCTAGTTCAGGAGAAGCTCTGTGGAAAGAAAAGATATACACTGACCCTTTACCACAAACCGATCCCTGCATCTGTTTTGTTTAGTTTTAATTTGAGTAGAGTGGACACACAATGTTACATTAGTTTCAAGTGTACAACATGGGGATTTGACAAGCTTATTCTATTACTAATGTTATCTGTGATGTTGCTCTGGCTCTTAGCACCAGGATGAGAGCCACCAGAACATTTATGCAATTGGGTCCTTGGCAAGCAACACACACACACACACACACACACACACACACACCCCAGCACAGGCCCAAAGAGTCAGATACTCACAGGAAAGAGTACTCCCCACCCCTACTGCCATATCCAATGAAACGGCAGGAGAGAGCAGGAAGGCAAAGTCTGGAAGTAGGAGCCCTACTGGGGAGGGCAGAGGAAAGAGGAGCTTGATGTACCCATTCCCCTGGCTGGCACAACCTAAAAACAGATAGCTGTCAAGGCCACTTTCTTTGCTACCTGGAGTGGCTATAATCTTCTAGCATCTTACTCCCACCTACAGCAAGAATGTACAAACTTTTTCGAATGTATGACCCTTTTTGAGAATCTTTTGAAAGTCACAGATGTTACCTGCAGACATACCTGTATGTACATGCATCTAAAAGTTTGTCTCCTGTTTCAGTTGTCCCACGAATCACAGGCCCAATAAAGCATCCTCTGACCTAAGACTGACACACAATTGTCTTTCTACTGTGAGCATGAATGTCATTGCCTCATTACCTCAATGCCTATTGATTTCGACTCATCCTGTTCATTTTCTGCTACCTTAGCTGTGGCTGACAGTTCTGCTTTTAGCCAGCCTAGATATGCCTCTACTCCAGGACAACAAATATATTTAGCACATGGGAGCATAAACATCACCCCTACGTCTTATGGAAGGTGTTTTTTCCAGCATTTGGGATCTGCATAGCACATGATTTTGCTCGGGGTGCCAGATGATGGTCATTTTACAAACTGAAATCAGGGGTGGTTAAGTATCTGCCTTTAATTCAAGTCATGATCCTAGGGTCCTGAGATCAAGGCCCGCATCCAGCTCCCTGCGCAGCAGGGACCCTACTTCTCCCTCTCCCTTTGCTGCTCTCTCGCGCTCTCTGTCAAAGAAACAAATAAAATCTTAAAAACAAACAAACAAAGAAAAAAGCCACAAAAATACCTGAAATTCATTTGAAAAATGAGAAGAGTTTCCAGAGTGCACTGTCTTGGTCTAAACCCCAGCTCTACCACATTCTAGCTGTGAAATACACTTGCTGAGGCTCAGATTCCTTATATTTAAGGGCAAAGAACATTAATAGTTCTCACTTAGAGTTTTAATAGTCATTAAATGAGATAATTCCTTTTTTTAAAGATTTTATTTATTTATTTGACAGACAGAGATCACAAGTAGGCAGAGAAGCAGGCAGAGAGAGAGGGGAGAAGCAGGCTCCCTGCCGAGCAGAGAGCCCAATGCGGGGCTCGATCCCAGGACCCTGGGATCTATGACCTGAGCCGAAGGCAGAGGCTTTAACCCACTGAGCCACCCAGGCGCCCCTAAATGAGATAATTCTTGAAAAGAGCTTAACACAGGGCCCAGCAACGAATAAATACTAAATGCACTTTATTATTTTACTATTGTTGCTTTCTTTGTAAAAGAGTCTTAAATTTTTTTTATTAAATTCCATTTAATCATGAAATAAATACTTGAATGTTTACATCTATACTTGGCTATAAGAAAACTATATATATAATCTTTCATGTGAATGGTGACTGTGACCGATTCCTTCGGCCATTTTAAGAAATTTAACTCAAATGACTCAGGACCCCTTCCTTCATGTCTCAGAAACTTCAACTCTGGTATTAAGAGAAATTTGTCTCAAGTTTTGTTTTCTCTGCCCTCCTCTAAGATTTTGATATCCATGTTATGTTGGCTTTTGAAAAATAATTTGGAAGCCTTCCTTTTTTCCCTCTGCTTGAGAACAATTTAAGTAGTATTGAAGTTTCTGTTCCTTAAAGGTTGAAAGAACTCACCCAGGAAACCATCTGTGCCTGACACTGTTTGAGGACGAAGTCTTTAAAACTTTATCGGTATCTTTACATGTTCGCCCACGCAGAAGTCTTCTGTATATTTCAGGTGTAATTTTAGAAATTTGTATTTTCCTAGAAAATTATCCATTTCATTTAGCTATTCAGATTTATTTGAAGAGCTTTGTAGAATATTCTTAGAGTTCTTGCGATCTCCACTGTATCAGTGGTGATTTCTAGCTCCTACTTCTGTGTATGCACGCTTCTCTCTGCATCTACTCCCACTTGTTTATTTACGTGATTAGACAAGCTTAGGGGTTACCTACTTTGTTTCACTTAGTTTTCCAGACAAGCTCTTGTGTTTATGTACCAACTGGGCTGTTTTCCTATTTGCAAGGAAACCCATTTCTGTATTAATTGATTTTTTCCTTATTTCTCCTTTTCTCAAAGTTACTTGATCTTCTTTTTGCTAACTTCTTGATATAGATGTTTGTGCATTAATAAATTCATTTATTCCTGTTTCCTTGTGTCAACACTTAGCTGTCTTACATGGATTTTTTTCATTATATTGACTCATAATTATGCTGTCTTATTATGATGATGAAATATGCTAAAATACCTATTTGTATTTGTATTACCTTTGAAGGGAAAATTCTTTGAGAGAACTTTAAATTTTTAAGTAAACTTTAAATTTTTTAAGTAAAATTTTTAGTAAATTTAAATTTAAAATTTTTTAGTTTAGTTTTTATTTTTAGACTAATTTCAAGTTGTATTGCCTTGTGGTCAAAGGGAACATTTGGAACTATTTCCAATTATGGCATTTATTGGATAGAGGTCAACTGTACCTCCATTGGCTCAAACTTACTAATTATATTCTTCAGATCCTCTATAGCTTTCTTATTTTTCTTGCCCTGTATTTCATTAGTGCTGATTCAAGAGGAGAACTCTCCCACTAGTGGTGTTTCTGCAAGTTTCTTCTCAGTTTCCTATAGTTTTCACTTCAGGTTTTTGAAGCTCAGTAATTCAGTGCATAAACATTCTTGAGGTTATTTTCTGAAATACCTACCTTTTCCTCATCTGACATGTTTTGCCTTGAATTTTATTCGGAGTTGGGACCAGGCTTAGAAGAACCTGAGAGGGTTTTGCTATTTTTGAACCCTTTATAGGAAAAGTGACAAAGTACTCCATTATGAGCACAAGTGTAGTTATGGAGCCTTGGCGGGGACCTATGAAATGAGGGACACTGAGTCTTCACCTTTATCAGCTTCACAGTAAATGTGTCACTGTATGATCTATCGGCTGATCCCATCTTTTATTGTCCTTTGAATTCTTTCCCCTGTGCTTTCTCCCTTATTCCTTCACTCCCCAGATATTTAATTGAGTGTGTACCTGGGGCAGAGCACTGCACTAGGTGTTGAGCTCACTCAGACCCTTTTGCAGAAGTCCCTTCTCTACCCAACCTTTAAACATTGCTGCTCTTCGGGATTCTGTCGTACACCTGCTTCTGTCCTTACTCTTGGGTTTTTAGGAAATCTCATCCAATTCCAGAATTATCCATATGGCCCCTCTGTATTGAAGACTTCCAAACCTTTATCTCTAGTCCGAATCTATACACTGCCTCTTTGCGGATGATTCTCAAACTTCTATATCCTACCCAAATTCCCCAGCTGAGTTTGACATTCATATATTCTACTCTTTCTGGCAGCCCATCCACTGGGCCACCAAAGCCAGGTCACATTTAACACATCCAAAGGCTACAGCAACGCCCCCCCTTACTTAACACCACCACCACCACCCAGTCACCAAACCATAAACTTTGGCATCATTCCCAAGGACCCCTCGGCTATGATCCCCCCATATACAATCACCAAATTGGGCGTAAAACGTACTCTCCTATTCAGCGAACCACGATGATGCCTCCAGGAGTACCCGTCAGCCTGGCGGATTCCTTACATCCACTTGTCCACATCTCTGCCCCCACTCTATTTGCCATCCTCTAAGAAGAAAAGCTTCATTTGACTCAAATACGATCATTTTTTCTCTTTTGCCTAAAACATTCAGGGACCTCTATTTGCCCTTTAAGGAAAAATCCAAACTCCTCAGTGTGACATAAATGACCATCTTAATCTGGCTGCTAGTCTAATCAGTTTCTTTAAACTCTGTCCCTTTCCGCACCAGGATGCTTCCAGAATCTCAAAGACACCTCAGTCTCTGCCTCCAGATCTTACCAGATGCCATCTCTTCTGCTTAGAACACTTGTCCCCCTCCTTTACTACTCGCATTATATTAATATTATTTGCTACTATTACCTGTTACTCTGTTTTTATGAGTCCTCACTTCCTTGTTTGTGCCTTTTGCCATAGGCTTGTGTTGTTTTCCTTATTTTTTTTTTCTAGTGATTAAGAAGGCACACTTCCACTAATGGTAAACTTTAAGAGGCAGTGTATCAACATGTCTCCCTGAAATTGAAGCAGACCCTCTGATTTGTCAAATTTGCCAATTTGATGGTACAAATATTAACACTGTTGCCAATTTCAAGCTACCAACTAAGGTCACTGAATCCGGGGTGCAAAGAGACACACAACTGGCCCTTGAGAGCCAGTGTAAGCCAGCTTCCACACTTCACTACCTTTAAGGTTTATAAAATGTAACTGAACCGACAATCCTCTAATAACTGTATAATCAACTAGCATCTACTGAATTCACCCGTGCAAAAGAGAAGAATTTAACACAAAATTTCTTTTCTAACTGCTTCTCCTAGGTTCCCAAGGTTTTTTGGGTTTTTTTTTTTTGTTTGTTTTTTGTTTTTTATTTGACAGAGAGAGATCACAAGTAGGCAGAGAGACAGGCAGCAGAGAGAAGGGGAAAGCATGCTCCCTGCTGAGCAGAGAGCCTGATGCGGGGCTCAATCCCAGGACTCTGGGATCATGACCTGAGCTGAAGGCAGAGGCTTTAACCCACTGAGCCACCCAGGTGCCCCTAGGTTCCCAAGTTTTATCATTTAATTCAGGAATACAGATTATTATTTTACAATTATGTTCACATTATACATTACCTCTTCCATGTGTTATTATTTTTGACATTGGCATACAGATTTCATGCTCTGTTTGAAACCATTATTGTTAGACTTAACTCTGTGCTTGACTAATTTGAACTATGTTTGCCAGAAAAGAGGCAAAAAATCATTTATATAGTGGTCTCCCCTTATCCATGGGGATATGTTCCAAGACCCCCAGTGGATGCCTGAAACCATGGATAGTACTGAAACCTGTATATATTATGTTTTTCCATATACATACATAACAATGATGAAGTTTAATTTTTAGCTAATAAGTTTATATATAACAATTATAATATACTCTAGTAAAAGTTATGTGAGTTTGGGCTTTCTCAAAATAACTTTTTGTACTGTGTTTTCCCTTTCTCTTATAATGTGAGATGATAAAATGCCTATGGGAATACCTGGATGGCTCAGTCTGTTAAGCCTCTGCCTTTGGCTCAGGTCACAATCTCAGGGTCCTGGGATCCAGCCTCATGTTGGGCTTCCCCGCTTAGCATGGAGTCTGCTTCTCCCAACCGCCCTCTGCTTGTGCTTGCTTGTTCTCTCTCTCCCTCTCATATAAAATCTTTTTAAAGATGTTTATGGAAGCAGATGAAGTGAGGTGGATGATGTAGGCACCGTGAGGTAGCATTGGGATACACTGAACTTCTGACCCAATGAGATGGAGGATCATCTGCTTCCAGACCAAAGTTCACTGCAGGTAACCAAAACTGTGGAAAATGAAACAGCACGTAACAAGGAGTACTTTACACACTCACTCTTGCCCTAATTATCACCCAGCAGCAGTATGATACTGCTATTTCAATTTCTTGTGACTTTATCTTTTGTTGATTGAAATAAGAGCAAGAGGTCACTTTAGATAACTATGTCAGTTCACAGCCCAATCACTTATTTTATGTTTTAATTAAAATAAATGCTAGAACACATGGGCAGTGTAAAAACATTTCTGGTCTTAGACAGAGGGTTACCATCCTTATTTGGTAAGAATCAACATATAACTTGTTCTTAAATTGAGATTTTTTTGTTTCAAAGCACACGATTTGGTCTGTGTAATTGCTGAGTCATTTATAATATTAGATCAGATTTTCATATTGAAAACATTCAAAACATGTAGACTGAATAGCTTTGGTTTCTTGGCATTGTCTGGTAAGTTGACTATGTCTGCCAACTTCATGCTCAAAAACTATTTCCTATACCTACATGTTTTCAGAAAAATCAAAGCTACAATTACCCATTTACTTGAATCAAATTCCCCTTCAATTTGTTGATATAAACTTTGATTTTGTCCCTTTTTCTCTTATCTCTGATACTGAAAGTATACTATAGATAATTTACCATGTAAGATATAATGATTCTTGCCAAGTATTAACTAAATATTTATGATTTCTACCTATTTGTAGGATGCTAAGTTTCTTGCAAATAATGGCAATTTATTTTAGTGAAAAGAAGATAAGTTTGTTTTTTTTTTTTATGTCAGACAGAATGACATAAATTTATGCCCATGTCAGGTTTTAGCTGTGTGGCTTTGGGCAAAATGATTTATCTCTCTGATCCACAAAGAGATTAAAAGAGACTTTGAACATAACTCTCTGGGAAGTTGGAGCATTTTATGAGATAATATATGTAAAACACCTATTTCAGTGCCTAGAATTCTTATCAACAAATACGAGCTTATTTTTCCCTTTTTAATTTGCATTCCCCTTCAGCATATCTCAGTTGATTAATGACAGAGCTGTTATGGGACCTATATTATAGGGCTTTGGAATGTCCCTTTGGAGCTACATTTCCAGGGGCAGGATTTGACAATATTCCTAAATCCGCATAACATGAGCTGGGTCACCACAAGAGAAAGCTCCTTTATTTTCTCTGCCCTGGCAGAAGTCTGCTAAGATAGGGCCCTGGGTTGAGGAGTTCACTAATGAATAATGCTAACATACATTTGCAGATTTCACTGCTCAGTCAGCAAATTATTAAATGCCATTACAAATTATATATCCCTTTATTAAAAGTGAGAAATCTGAGGCTCAGAGAGATTAGGAAGTTTACATAAGATCCCACAAATACAAAGGGTCAGAGCTCAGTTAGAAATCAAGCTCTCCGGGCTCCCAGTCCTGGAATCTGTTCCCAAAACCTGCAGTTTTCAGGCATTAGTTCCTACATAAATATATGGCAAATTCAAAAGTGCTAACTGGTTTTATTTTGTAAGCAGGACTTTCCAGAACATTCTGCCACTTCCTCATTACTATCTTCTGTTACTGCCATGCTGGGTTGAGTTCACCCAGTCAAGGAATGATTGGTGGGACTCTGCTAGCCTCACTTCATCTCTGATGAACCACTAAGCCAGAAGCCAGACAGATTTTTTTTTCCTGAAGAAGAAAAACTTGCAACTTCTTCGTGTTTACATTGACAGTAATTGCAGTGTAGCTGTAGTTATGTAACTAAAAGAGCAAAAAAAGAACAAGTTCCCTAAAAATTCAGGGTTAGGAGCTTTGAAACATTAAAGGCCTCAACTTTTTAGTCCTACCCTTGCCAGACTTCAGTACGTGAGAATGGCAGCAGATTGAATTATCAAAAACAAAAACAGATCACTGGTTAAATTATTCTGATTATTTTTTTTGCAAGGAAACAATTAGACCTAATTACAAGCAAGGCTGAGGTGTTGCTTTCCTAGTGAAACCAAAGGGCAGGTGTAAGTTCAGGATCTCATTATCCAGCTTCCAATAAGGCTTCTAAATATACCACTAATACACTTCCTGCTGGTATTTTACTACTGTATTGATTTGGAACCGGTAAGTTCTTCCTGAGGGTTTGCTAAAATAAAACTCCACTCTGGGGTTTCTTCTCAAGTGTGACTTTTAGATTTCTGCTGAGATATATAAAACAGAAATAAGCGACAAGTAATTGAAGGCCTGTCAGTGTGTATTCTCTGTTTGAGGCAAAGAAGGGGCTTGTTTCTATCCATGAGTTATCTGGGGCTCATGAGATATTTTAAGTAATGATGCAGCCAAAGTTCCCAGTCTAAATTTATTTTGTAATTTCATTTTTCCAACTAACTGTTTAGTTAGAATTTTTTTAATTGGGTAAACACCTAGAGAAAGAAGACACATTGGGGCATGAGATTAAAGTATATTTGATAACATGCAAAAAATAGGGATCAGATTTAACTGGTTCTGAATATTACTTATAGGAATGGTATACAGATTAAACTTCTTTTCATCTGGCAAGGAGAGTGAGGTATGAAAAGAAAGGTAAGTATTGGGTCTGTGTAGGTTTTTTAAAAATACTGATTTTTAATCCAATTCTACTGAAACTAATATTCTTTATTGTTGAAATCAAATCTGAAAAGGGGAAGTAATCTGAGGTTAAAGGAGAATAACTCTAGAGAAGAAAGCCTTCTAGCAGACCATGAAGGATAAAAACCCTTTTTAAGTTTCTGGGTAAGTGAAATTTGGGCAGGAAGAGAACAGGGTCATGAGATGAAGCAGCATTTAAAACAACAACAACAACAAAAACCCACACAAAAACGCAGGAACTTTCAT
This sequence comes from Taxidea taxus jeffersonii, assembly GCA_003697995.1. Taxonomy (NCBI): domain Eukaryota; kingdom Metazoa; phylum Chordata; class Mammalia; order Carnivora; family Mustelidae; genus Taxidea; species Taxidea taxus. Next base: position 54,526 of record ML109022.1, read on the forward strand.
GGTTACAGAGGGAAAAAGGAAATCACCCCATGAAAAACAGACCTGTAAGGAATGAAATTGGACCTAATGTATGGGTACATAGCACATAGAGCAAACTGGAGACATGCCAGATTGGATGTCGAGAAACAACTCTTGAACAGAGAGGATTTATAATGTTAACTTTACTTTAGGAAAATGAGCTTGGCTTGGAGGGCAGGATCAGAGTGGACCCAAAGGGAGGGTTGGAAGGAAAAGTACATGGGGAATCCACATGGGATCCAGAGAAGAAATTGAGGAGTGGGGTGTAGCCTTGTTAGGGTGGGGACCTGGATATGACTTGAGGGGAAGGAAAATTCTGATGGAGAGATGATCTGCAGCAAGAAGGAGCAGTGTCTCAAGGTGGTGTTGAGACTTGCGCCTGTGGAATAAGAGAGATCATCTCTGCCTGATGTTGGTATCCAGGTAGGAAAGTAGAGAAGAGCAAAAATGATCTTCAAAGCTGGTGAGATCCTGACAGGCTTTTAATTGCAGAGAAGCCTATTATGGAATTTCAGCTCTTGAACTTTTAAATTGGGGTTAAAACTCACTACCATGTGATGAATAAGTCCAAATTCCAGAAAGTATGAGGGCAATGAGAGAACACAGTCTAGCCTAAAAAGTCACCACCCTTGAGATAGCTTGTTGAATAGCTGGTAAGTCTTACAACTCAGGCTCCAATGCCTCCCCCAAGGTCTTAGAGAGTCTGGTGGGGGAAAAAAATTGTAACATTGAACTGTGAGGGCTACTTCTTGATGACTTTGATAAAGTTCCATGTCATGAGGTTTTGGGTTGAAATCAACCTATCTGAAAGAACAAATGGTTAAAGGTGGGTGATACAACTTTTGTATGAGAAAATCTTTAGGCTGGGTGATCTCAGTTCAAGAGGGTTATGATTCCAGTAATTTGGAGTCTAGTAAAATTGGAAAAGATGACTTCTCTGCCTGAGCCTAGGGTTGCTTACTGCAAAGACAAGGAGGTAAAACAAAAGAATAGCATTGAACCTCAGAGGCCAAACATCCAAAGATCTCCCATGTGCATCCTATATATAGACATAGTCTGAGGAAAGGAAACTATATCCCCATTTATAAAGAACAGGTAACTACTGCAGCCTGGGAGCACAGCAAAATTAACATTGCTTCCCAACCCATCCTTTTGTTTTAAATTTTTTTAAGATAGAGGCCAAGATACAGACTAATGGGCTGAAGGCTAAGGGAGGAGTAGAGCATAGCCTCATTATGGACTCAAACATGGTAGTTACATGGGATCTCTACCTTTGGTTACTAGATCTTGCAGTTAAGCCAATAGAACGGAATGGACATTCCACCAAGTTTTTTAGAGTTTTTCATGACATTTCCAGTTTGTATTATCAAAATCTGAAGGAATCCCTAGGGACACTGGAACTTTCAAACTACCCCCTGCATAAAGGAAATCCCTCCTAATTCCCCTCCCAAGTGTGGTGATAGAAAGAAATGGATGGGGAAGATCCTCCAAGAGAACAGAAGTGGGAGCAAGAAAGGGAAGACCAGGAGTCTCATTTCATAACCAGGGCAATGGGTCCTTACTATTCCAGCAAGCATGACATGTTTGCTACACACCACTTCTCGCTGATCTTATTCTCCATCCTTTAAAATTGGAGATTTGGGTGCAATTACCGGCCCCACCCCCCATGAAGACATATGAGGTGGCAAACAAAAGAATTCCAAATAGAGTTGTCTATGAGACAATAAAGTCCAAAGACCCAGGGTTTAAGTCTATATTCAGCAATGGAAGCAGAGTCTCATGTCCTCATACTATAACCAACTACTCTTCTTTGTTATAGTGACCTACAGACTCTCATGCCAAATAGTCCATTCCTTGATAACCTTAAGTCTTAACTTCACTACTTACTCATGTCACAATTCTTGCTGAACCATTAATTTCTTTTTTTAAAGATTTTATTTATTTATTTAACAGACAGAGATAACAAGTAGGCAGAGAGGCAGATGGAGGGTGGGTGGCAGAGGGGAAGCAGGCTCCCTGCTCAGCAGAGAGCCCAATGCAGGGCTTGATCCCAGGACCCTGGGATCATGACCTGAGCAGAAGGCAGAGGCTTTAACCCACTGAGCCACCCAGGCACCCCTGAACCATTAATTTCTTAAAGATAAGTTCAGGTCTTTGACATCCTGTCACCCAATGCTACATCTAAACTTCTCTGGTCCTATGCTGGACCTGTTTCAATATTTATTTTTATTATTGAATCAAACCATAGTGAAGACATATACCATATTTGTCCTTTTTCTGGTTGAATTGTTTCTAATATTCGGCTCTTAGAAACAAAGCTGCCCTATGTTGTTCCATTGTCTTCTGACTGAAATTATTTCTGATAAGAAGTACTCTATGGTAACCAGAAATCTAAAGATCTCCCCCCACCTGAGATTTCCATTCCCTGTTTATTCTATCGAATATTAATCTAGGTATTGATTGTGAAGGGATTTTGCACATGCAATTAAAGTTAAAAATTAGTTGATTTTAAAATTATCAGGTGGCCTCAACCCAACCAGGTGAGCCTGTTCAAAACAGAGAGGTTTGCGAAACTAGTAGCTAAAGGGGGAATCAGAGATACTTGAAGCTGCAGAAAGATTCAGTATCCCATTGTTTACTTGAAGATGGAGTGAACTTAACAGTGAGGAGAACAGGCAACCTCTGGAGCCAAGAGCATCCCCCTGCTAAGTGGCAGCAACTGAGGTTCCTACAACCACAAGAAATAAAGGTAGGCCAATAACAAAAATGAGCTTGGGAGAGGACCTCCAAGCTCCAGATCAAAGTGAAGCCAGCTAGCACCTTATATCAATCTGAGAAGAGAACTCTGCTAGGTAGCACCATGTAGTTTTGATCTACAGAATTGGGAGTTGGCAAGAAGTGAGTATTGTTCTAAGACTCTAAGTTTGCAGTAATATGTTACAAAGTAGAAGAAAATTAATTCATCACTGTAATTCTTATGATTTTCCCTTCTGATTGTTTTTTATTTATTTTTATAATTTTCTCTTTATTTTTGATTTTCAGCATTTTGAAAAATATGTGTCCAAGTGTGATTGCGTCTGACATTCTCACTTGGGATTTGTTGAGTATCCTGGATATACAGCTTGCTCTTGGTGTTCATCAAATTTAAATAAATTTTGGCCAATGTGTTATCAAATATTTTTCTGCCCCATCCAACTCCAGTCTCCTTAAAAACACACATGTGGTGAACCGCTTGATTCTACCAGGTCATGAAATCTCTGGAGTATTTTCCCCTATGTTTTTCTCTTTCTGTGTTTCAACTTGCATTGTTTCTTTTCATATGTCTTCCATCTCAAAGATCCTTTCTTCTGTTTTGCCCAGTCCTCTAGCAATCCCATCTTATATATATAGGGCATAGTATTCTTCAATGCTGTTTTCTGTTTTATAAACTTCAACAGTTTCATATATTTCCTAAAAATTCCCAATTGTATTACATATTACTTTCTTCTTTTCCTGGAGATTATCTAAATTACCCATGATTATTATTTTAAAATCCCCTATTTTAAAACCTCATTCAAACACCTGGTTCACCTCTGGATTAGTTTCTATAGACTACATTTTCTCTTAAACATAGATCACATTTCCCTATTTCTTTGATGATTTTTTTTTTTAATTTATTTGTCAGAGAGAGAGCGAGCGCAGGCAGAGTGGCAGGCAGAGGCAGAGGGAGAAGCAGGCTCCCTGGCGAGCAAGGAGCCCGATGTGGGACTCGATCCCAGGACGCTGGGATCATGACCTGAGCCGAAGGCAGCTGCTTAACTAACTGAGCCACCCAGGCGTCCCTTCTTTGATGATTATTTGCTATTCACACTATTGCCCTTCAAAACCTAAACTAAATCTCACCTCAAAAGTGTCAGGTGCCCTGAATTTCACTGTATTGCCCCATTCTTTCACCCATCACAAATGGGTCCCTCTGGATCACCGGGATGTTCATGAAGATTGCTGAGGAAGAGTTCACTGCCCTTGAATTCAGACACACTGGGGTGTTCATCCAAGCTTCTGTATGAGATGATACACCTCAAGTTATACAAATGAGTTATACAAACAAGCATACAAGTTATAGAAACTCTCTCTTAGCATCATAACCCTGATCTACAGCCTATAAATAATAAAAATTATCTTGTTTATTATTTGAAGATTAAATGGGATGATCACATGAAGATCCTAACACAGTGCCTGGTATATTCAAGGTGTTTAATCAAAGTAATTACTGTTATATTTAAATTATATAATAAGTATAAGTCATACTGCTTATCAATAGAATATTTGTTGACCACCAACCATATGCTATCTGCTTTTAGGTTTGGGAATTCAGCATTTAGCAAGTGTAAGATTGTCTTTTCCTTCAAGACATTAACCTTCTAACAAAGAAAATAAAAAATAAACTTTCAAACAAATACTTAAACAAGATAATTTCAGGCTGCAGGAAAACAGAAGCATGATGAGGGTAGAAGTTTGGATGGTTAAGGAAGAACTTTCAGACAAAGCACTTTAGGATAGAGACTAAATGTTAACCATTGTAAATGGGAGAGGAACTTTTCATGCAAATACAACAGTGTATGCAAAGACTCTGGGTCAAGAATAAGCTCAATGCATTAAAAGTTCAGAAAGAAAGCAAGTGTAGCTAAAAGCATAAAAGGGAAAATGTGGAAGGGCATGAAGGCCAGAAGAAGTCAGGAGCCAGGTAGGGCTTTGTGAAAGATGTTTAGTCTTTGCTTGATAATGATGAAGAGTATAAGAGGTCTCTTTAGCAATGAATTTTAGTGTGACAAGGAAGAAAGCAGTGCAATTTTAGCAGGTGATAGTAATAATGCTGGTAAGAGATGATAGTGTTCTGAATTAAGATGGAAAGTGCTGGACTAGGTGAGAAGGGTAGGACCAGGGATATATTTTGAAGGTAATGTTGACATAATTTTCTGATAGATTGGATGTGGGATGTGATAAAGAAAAAAAAAAAAGACACAGTGGATGACCCCTAAATTTTTTACCTGAGTAGGTAGGTAACTGAAGATGCCTTTTGCTGAAATGAAGAGTACTGTAGAGTCAGAATATGGATGGGGGTAGGGGGTAGTGGAGTGGGGAATCCAGATTTCTGTTCTGTATGTTAACTGCAGGATATTCTTAGACAAGCAAGTGGAGATGCTGAGCAAATATATAGATATGCAAGTCCAGAACTCAGGGTATGGGAAAGGTTAGGACTACATAACATATTTAGTAAGCACTTAATAATAGATTATTAATTAATTCTTTTTCTGAATATAGAGAAAATATAAAACAAACTTGAATGTTCATATCAGGCAGCTATAGGTAGAACAAAACTCCAGATCCCACTGTAGAAAAATGAATAAAATTATCACTCCCACCTCCTTTTCTAGCTCTCCCTCTCCACCCCTTCTCGCAAGTTTGAAAACACATTCTGGGAAATAAGCATTGTTTCCTTGAATGTTTTAAAATGATCATTTAAATATTGAAAATGGTGTCAAGAACAATTCTTATTGTCCAGAGAATCAAAAATTGGAAACTCAAAAATCTATGGATAAATTGGAAAACAAATCTATGTGTTTAACTAGACAGAAGTATTGGGGTGGACATTATATGAATAAGGAAGTGGACAAAGAGATATATTTCTCAAGTGCTACAAAGACAGAATGTAAAGATTCTCCCTAATGCATTTTCAATGTTTGAACGAGGCAGAGAATAAACGAAGAATGTCAGTGTAGACCCCAAAGACTGTGAAGAGGGCTACTGTGTAAAGTAAACACTGAAACAAAATCCCCCAGAAAGTAAGAGTTAAACCTGGTTCTCAGCACCTGTCATCCCACACTTTTCAGTCAATGACTGACAAGTGGAAGTGACAGGCCAGAAGTAGGAAAGACAAGGGATCTGAAGCCAGAAAATCAGTCATCTCTCACTATCCATACCACCTTTCTATGGCACAGTACCTCCAGGACCATCTTGAGGATAGCAAAAGTTTGGGAGATGTATATAGTCACGGTCTCAAAGAGTCTGGGAATCAAATCAAGGTACTTGAGGTTACTAGCCCACTGTAACTGAAATCGATAAACCCTTTGCTTAACATTCCTCACTGAAATCAACTATCAAAGCAATCATTGCTTCCATTGTCACTGGAGAATGGCTGCTACAGGGAACCCATGAATACATAAGTTCATATTCATGGGTTCCCTGAATTTATAGTTAAGGTTACTACCCAGCTTTAAAGTTTACTGTATGACCTTGAGCAACCAACTTCCTTAAACTCCTGAGCCTTGATTAACTCAACGATAAAATAAGGAACACTTCATCTCCCTTTAAGACTTGTTCATGAGGGGCATCTGGGTAGCTCAGTGGGTTAAAGCCTCTGCCTTCAGCTCAGGTCATGATGCTAGGGTCCTAGGATCAAGCCCTGCATTGGGTTCTCTGCTCAGCAGGGAGCCTGCTTCCCTTCCTCTCTTTCTGCCTACTTTTGATCTCTGTCAAATAAATAAACAAAATCTTTTAAAAAAAAAAAGAAAAAAGAACTGTTCATGATATAAAAGACATAAATAAAATGTCTGAAATGGTTCAAGACACAAAGTAAAGGATATGCTCAAAAGATACCATTTATTTATCCATAACCTTCTCTCTAATTCTAGGCACACTCTGTGTGCCTCTACTTATTTTCTTTCACCTTGCAACACATTTGGTCATTTACTGTCATTCTCTCACTAGAATGTAGCCCCTTAGAGGGAAGACACCCTGGTTAATTCATCTCTACAGCTCTCCAGTATTTCCAGAATACCAACTGTCCCAACACTGGTGCCAACTAAATGCTTATAAAAATGAATCAATGAATGTAAACAGAGGAGAGGTCTGTGTTCTCTATTCTTCTGAGCAGATCCAAGGACCAAGTTACCTTGGTAAAGAGGAGGGCTTACTCCAGACTTGCATTAAGCCATCTCAAGTGTAATCTCAGGGCGTACTGGGATGTGTGCATGCTACACTGTCATCAAGCAACTAATGATGAGAGCCTGTGGACCTCACCTTCATCCTTACTTGTTGTCTCATCATACTTGGTCACACCATGAAAATGTGATCTCTGCCAGATGGAAGGTGGAGAGTAATTGGATGGTGGTATGCAAGCATGCACATGAGCTTCTCTCCCAGTTGTTGTTGTAGGTTATATGTTTAAATTACTTGAATTCAATAGAATTCACCCGCTCTTTCTGTCCTGAGATTCTGACAATATTTCTCCTGATCCCAAAGGTCATTTTTCCTTTTAGATGCTGTAGTCAAGCTTCAATTTCTCCTTTTATTTTTAATTAAAGCCCCATCACCTATTGACTCTGCAAACTCTTTTGAAAATGCCTGATGAGATGAAGTTTCATTCCTTTCAAATCAATTCCCAATCCTGCTATGTTTCCTTTCAGTCAGTGGGGCCCAAGCCCTGTGAGCCTCCTCCTATGGCACTGCACAGATGAACACACTGAGTATTCAAATAACATACATGGGCCAATAAAAGCCCCCCGTAACTGCTTCCCCAAAATGCCAGGCCATATTCCCTGGACTGCAGTAAAGTCTTCTTCCCATTAACCACATAACACTCCCTATTGCAGAAACCATATTAAAGAGACAAAGATGTAGTAAGTAGTTAAAGGGTGCATTTTATGGAATTACAACATGTCTTTCTTCTATCAAGTGAGGGTGTGGGACTTGGTAACCTCAAGGTCTGGAACAATCCTATACCAAAGCTAAAGCTTGATGGAAACTTAGATATCACCATACTTAATATCCTCTCTTTAGAGATGTGAAACAGAGGACAAAGATGTCTGATTCATCACCCAGCCATGAAATCTACCATCTAAGCATCGAAAAAGTGTTGAGATTCTACTATGTGGCAGGAATTTATATCCCTACTTACAGGTGAGGAGACTGAGGTTCCAGAATGCATAAATGACTTTTTATAGTGCAAGAGAGACAAAGTTGGAGACAAGTTCTTCTGTATAGATGTATTATATCTTCTTCTATTCTAATTAACTGGTATTCATATTTTTCCTTAACAGAAAGAAGCAGTATTTTCTCATTTTAATTTGGAAGTGAACAAATAAGATTATACCTCAGTGCTTTATTCTTGTGTGTGATTCATTTTCCCCCCTGGGTTATGTTTATTTAAAGCTTCATTAACCAGGAAACTTTGTGAGCCAAGACCAGATGGACCAAACCAATGAACAAATTCAGAGGGAGCAAGATGCATTACATTGCGTGTGTGACCACTCACCTGCTCTTCTTTAAGGTGGCTGGTGGTCTTGATTCTGAATGCACCTGGGTCTTTATTCACCCCTAGATTCCCCATGTACAAAATGGAATGATACCATGTAGGTCTGGGGAAGCTTTTGGAGATGCATGAGGATGAAAGCACCCTGGATATATGTGTGTGTTCTGAATGACACTAACCTTGGTTCTGCCCTTGCTCTTGTTATAAAGCCAGTATAGGAGATTGGAAACTGTCAGTGAAATGCTATACCTGAATTGAAGAGTTTAAAGAACATGTTAGGTATTGTGTTCAAATATTTATGTGATTTTTCATTCTTTTTTTTTAAGATTTTGTTTATTTATTTGGTAGAGAGATCACAAATAGGCAGAGTGGCAGGTAGAGAGAGAGGAGGGAGAAGCAGGCTCCCTGCTGAATAGAGAGCCCCATGTGGGGCTTGATCCCAGGACTCTGGGATCATGACCTGAGCCGGAGGCAGACGCTTAACTCACTGAGCCACCCAGGCGCACTGATTTTCCATTCTTGATGTGCACAAATGTATCTATTACCTAAAATACTTTAATTTTGTATGGTCATTATAGTCTATAAGGAATCTTCTCATGTAGCCATTTTTTTCATCTTTCCATTAACCTTGCAATATAAACAGAGTCTTAATATCACAAATGTATACATAAAGAGTCTGAAAGTCAAAAAGATTAAGGGACTTGTCCAAAGTCATATAGCTAATAAGTAAGTAAGAGTTAGAACTAAAAGCCTAGTTTAGTTTAGTCCTAAAAGCCCTAGGACTCTGCTTTTTCTTTTTTTTTTTTTAGATTTTGTTTATTTATTTGTCAGAGAGATAGAGTACAGGCAGATAAAGTGGCAGGCAGAGGCAGAGGGAGAAGCAGGTTCCCCGCAGAGCAAGGAGCCGGATGTGGGACTCTATCCCAGAACGCTGGGATCATGACCTGAGCCGAAGGCAGCTGCCTAACCAACTGAGCCACCCAGGCGCCCCCTTAGGACTCTGCGTTTTATTCTGATGCTCATTTCATGTTATGTGTGTACACCCACATACACTCACACACATGCACACTCATACACACTCAAACATACACACACACACACACTCTCTCGCACACATGCATCAGAGAACCATTCAGCATCTGTCCATAACTACAACATATATATCAAATTATTGTAAATCCCTTAAACATTCATTATTTGAATGGCACCAGAAATAAGTACTACTTTTACCAAAAAAGAAATGGAAATTAAAAAGTGAGTGTCAGCTCAAACTGTGACTTTATTTCAGTCATTGATGAGGACTTACTTTATGAAGGATTTCTCCCAACTTCAGGGGGAAAAACAATACAGCAGAGTTGTACCAGGTGCAGCATATGGGGTTTACATTTGTACATATGCTTAAGTGCCTTTAAATTCTGTAAGAAACGTTTACCCCCTAACTAACTTCACCTAGCACTTGACACTTCTCTCTTCCCAAATTTGAAACTCACTCTAAGAAATTGTGCATTCTTTCACAAATATTTTTATTTTTGCCTTTCTGGAATGACACATCTACCATCCTCTGCAGAAGAGAATGCAGGTCAATGTGTTTCAGTGTGATCCTACATAACCCCAAGGACTCAGAAGAACATATGAATTTAAAATGTGCCCTAAAATATATTTTCACACTCTCTTTTCTCCAATCATCTGACTGGCAAACTTAAACATTTAACAAAACCTAAAGAAAAAAAAAAAAAAAGACTTAAGGTGCATAAAGCCTGAACTTTAAGTTACATAAATTTCTACCCTCTTGTTTGTGTGTCATTTATTTTTATCATTTTCCTTCTGATACCTCCATCTTCCCATTTTTGGATTCCAGAATACTAATTCCATCAAATTCCTGGAAATAAGACTGTTATTCTCCCCCTACTCTGTGGATTCTATTGAAAGGGCATCCATCAATAGTGCTTTCCCTCTAAATCATGCTGAATACCACAAGTATGTGAAAATAGCAGAAAGAGCTGAATATTCTTCTTTGATCAAGAAGGCACCCCCATCAGTGCGATTCCCTACCAGCATCAAAAAGAGCAACAGCTCCTGGGACTGTTAGGGCTCAGATAGCCAAAGGTCTGAAGATGGAATAGCAACTGATAAACATGTGAAGTATTTCAAATACTGTGCTAGGAATTCTCACACACAAATCTCATTTGACACCCATATCAACCAAATTAAATCATGGTCAAATAATGGTTCATAAAAACTAAATAATTTGCTAGTTGCAAAGCTACTGCATGGTAGAAAAAAATTTAAGTCCACTACACTCGATAATGACAATTGCTAACTGCAATTTCTGTCGTAACTCTGATGGCCCCCCTAGTTGACCTCACCTCTTTGATC
>RCUC01158890.1:0-61278 GCA_003697995.1 Taxidea taxus jeffersonii
CAGGGGTTTATCAATCTTATTAATTCTTTCAAAGAACCAGCTCCTAGTTTCGTTGATTTGTTCTATTGTTTTTTTGGTTTCTATTTCATTGATTTCTGCTTTGATCTTTATTATTTCTCTTCTCCTGCTGGGTTTAGGCTCTTTTTGTTGTTCTTTCTCGAGCTCTTTTAGGTGTAGGGTTAGGTTGTGTATTTGAGACCTTTCCTGTTTCTTGAGATAGGCTTGTACCACTATATATTTTCCTCTCAGGACTGCCTTTGTTGTGTCCCACAAATTTTGGACCGTTGTGTTTTCATTATCATTTGTTTCCATGTTTTTTTTCAATTCTTCTTTAATTTCCTGGTTGACCCATTCATTCTTTAGAAGGATGCTGTTGAGTCTCCATATATTTGTGCTTTTTCCAAATTTCCTCTTGTGATTGAGTTCTAGCTTCAGAGCATTGTGGTCTGAAAATATGCAGGGAATGATCCCAATCTTTTGATACTGGTTGAGACCTGATTTATGACCCAGGATATGATCTATTCTGGAGAATGTTCCATGGGCACTAGAGAAGAATGTGTATTCTGTTGCTTTGGGGTGGAATGTTCTGAATATATCTGTGATATCCATCTGGTCCAGTGTGTCATTTAAGACCTTTATTTCCTTGTTGATCTTTTGCTTGGATGATCTGTCCATTTCAGTGAGGGATGTGTTAAAGTCTCCTACTATTATTGTATTCTTGTCAATGTGTTTCTTTGATTTTGTTATTAATTAGTTTATATAGTTGGCTGCTCCCATGTTAGGGGCATAGATATTTAAAATTGTTAGATCTTCTTGTCGGACAGACTCTTTGAGTATGATATAGTGTCCTTCCTCATCTCTTATTATAGTCTTTGGCTTAAAATCTAATTGATCTGATATAAGGATTGCCACCCCAGCTTTCTTCTGATGTCCATTAGCATGGTAAATTGTTTTCCACCCCCTCACTTTCAATCTGGAGGTGTCTTCAGGTCTAAAATGAGTTTCTTGTAGGCAGCATATGGATGGGTTTTGTTTTTTTATCCATTCTGAAACCCTGTGTCTTTTGATTGGGGCATTTAGCCCATTTACATTCAGGGTAACTATTGAGAGATATGAATTTAGTGCCATTGTATTGCCTGTAAGGTGATTGTTACTGTATATTGTCTCTGTTCCTTTCTGATAATACTTTTAGGGTCTCTCTTTGCTTAGAGGACCCCTTTCAATATTTCCTGTAGGGCTGGTTTGGTGTTTACAAATTCTTTCAGTTTTTGTTTGTCCTAGAAGTTTTTTTTTTTTTAAGATTTTATTTATTTATTTGACAGAGATCACAAGTAGGCAGAGAGAGAGAGGAGGAGGAAGCAGCCTCCCTGCTGAGCAGAGAGCCCGATGCGGGACTCGATCCCAGGACCCTGGAATCATGACCTGAGCCGAAGGCAGAGGCTTTAACCCACTGAGCCACCCAGGCACCCTGTCCTGGAAGCTTTTTATCTCTCCTTCTATTTTCAATGATAACCTAGCTGGAGAAAGTATTCTTGGCTGCATGTTTTTCTTGTTTAGTGCTCTGAATATATCATGCTAGTTCTTTCTGGCCTGCCAGGTCTCTGTGGATAAGTCTGCTGCCAATCTAATATTTTTACCATTGTATGTTACAGACTTCTTGTCCAGTGCTGCTTTCAGGATTTTCTCTTTGTCACTAAGACTTGTAAATTTTACTATTAGATGACGGGGTGTGGACCAATTCCTATTGACTTTGAGGGGTGTTCTCTGCACCTCCTGGATTTTGATGCTTGTTCCCCTTGCTAAATTAGGGAAATTCTCTACAATAATCCTCCTCAGTATACCTTCTGCTCCTCTTTCTCTTTCTTCTTCTTCTGAAATCCCAATTATTCTAATGTTGTTTCGTCTTATGGCATCACTTATCTCTCGAATTCTCCCCTCGTGGTCCAGTAGTTGTTTGTCTCTCTTTTGCTCAGCTTCTTTATTCTCTGTCATTTGGTCTTCTATATCACTAATTCTTTCTTCTGCCTCATTTATCCTAGCAATAAGAGCCTCCATTTTTTATTGCACTTCATTAATAGCTTTTTTTATTTCAACTTGATTAGATTTTAGTTCTTTTATTTCTCCAGAAAGGGCTTTTATTTCTCCAGACAGGGTTTCTCTAATATCTGCCATGCCTTTTTCGAGCCCGGCCAGAACCTTGAGAATCATTGTCCTGAATTCCAGATCTGACATATTACCAATGTCTGTATTGATTAGGTCCCTAGCCTTTGGTACTGCCTCCTGTTCTTTTTTTTGTGGTGAGTTTTTCCGCCTTGTCATTTTGTCCAGATAAGAATCCACTGTTCTCCTTTTTAAGTGAACTTGGTCTTGGCTGAATTTCTTGTTGATCTTCTGGGGGAGGGGCCTGTTGTAGTGATTTTCAAGTGTCTCTGCCCCAGGTGGAATTGCACCGCCCTTATCAGGGGCTGGGCTAAGTAATCTTCTCAGGTTCGCTTTCGGGAGCTTTTGTTCCCTGAAAGCTTTCAGTAGAGTTCCAGAGGATGGGAATGAAAATGGCGGTCTCCCAATCTCTGGCTCGGAGGAGCTGAGAGCTAGGGGCCCCAGTGTTCAGTGCGCCTTCAGAGAAAAGCACTTAATCACTCCCGTCTCCTCAGCCTCCGGCCGCGCTTGGAAAATCGTGTGTAATCAGTCCCATCTCACTGGCTTCTGGCTGTGCTCCGAGGTCACCCAGCCTGTGACTAAGCATCTCTGTCTCTGGTCCAAACCCCGTAGATCCCTGAGCTCTCCCAGGTCGGAGTGTCCCCGGATCTTGTGGGGACCCCTCACACAGAGCACCAGCCTGTGTCACAGACCATGGCTCTAGGAAACCCCGAGTTGAGAGTTCACTCCTCGGCTCTGTCTCTGCAGCCGGCTTCCCCGCTCTAATACCTGTGAGCTCTGCGACACTCAGACACCCCCGATCCTTCTCTGACCCCGCGGGACCTGAGTCCACGCTGTCCCCGTGAGGTCTTCACCCCAGTTTAGCCTCTGGAGCGATGTCCCTCCGTGGAGCAGACTTTTAAAAGTCCTGATTTTGTGCTCCGTTGTTCTGCCACTTGCCGGGAGCCGGCCCCTCCCCCCGGGGTCTATCTTCCAGTCACGTTGGATTCACTTCTCCGCTGGTCCTACCTTTTAGAAAGTGGCTGATTTTCTGTTTCTAGAATTATTTTTCTTCTCTTCAATCTCCTGTTGGATTCGTAGGTGTTCGGAATGGTTTGATAGGCTATCTAGCTGATCTCCTGCTGCCTGATGTCGTCTCAGCCTGCTACTTCTCCGCCATCTTGACTCCTCCCCCTCCATTTGGTATTTTAATCAACAGCACACCACATACCTAAAATAAAGCTCATTTTATTCCTCCTTGGTAATCAGCTTAAGTTTTAGAAATAGCGAGGTGGTGAGAGTCAAGTGAAACTAAATTAAAATCCTGGCCTTGTCATGTACCAACTTTATGACTTTTGACAAGTAATTTAGCCCCTGTAAACATCAGTGTCCTCATTTGTAAACCAAGGATAATAACGCCTACCTAGAGGGGACATCAAAAAGATTAAAGAGAAAAGGACATATCACAGAGCCTGGCACATTAAACATTTAACTTTAGCTGGTTTTCCCCCAATTTTTATAAGATAATTTACACTGAATTGATAGCCTGTGTTTTTTGCTCCAGCCTATCTGCTAGTCACTGATATTTCTCTGTGTTGCTCACACTATTACTAGTTAAGTGTTACCTTTACTACTTATCCAGGAAGTTCACCACAAATCTAATAAGCCGAAGTGAAAATGGGTTATGGGGCTTTTAGATTGACCTTCTCAGTTTTGTAACTCTATAAAAAGAACTGTAGCACATAAATGTTCCATTTAAAAACATCCTGTGATGCTGCCTAAATTTGCAGAAAAATTCAAATGACAGGAAAATAATCCCTGAAGCTACTAAATTTTCATTTAATTTGTCTGTCAGTATTCCATTCCATCCACCCAGCCAGCATAATGAATGAAACTTTCCTCCTGTTTGCACAAATATGATCTCATGTAACCACCAGTATATTCTAAGAGAGCAAAGAAAGTTTTAAGAAAAATATACTTTAAAAAATATACATGTAGTTTAAAAATGACTCTGTTTTTCATTAGAGTTTTACAATATGCTTATACATCTCCAGATGGCATACTGTTACATTTTATATTCTTTTGAAATCTAAGCTAATATAAATGTTGTCATATTGTATACATTTTTCTGTGGCTTGCCTTTCACTCAACAGTGTGTCTTTGAGAATCAGTCATGATGATGTGTGAATCAGTAGTTCATCCTTTTTCACTACTGTATGATTTCTACTTATAAATACACCACAACTCAGGTATTTAGTTCAGAACAGTGGTCATTCCTGTGTAGGAGGCAGAAGATACAACAGAGAAGAGGCCCAGGATCAGGTGGAATGAGACTATAGTATACATTTGCCATTTCTATGTTGGGGGGGTTCATTTTGTAATTGTTTTATATTATCTATTTTCTTTTGTATTTATAAAGCATTTTATAATTTCAAAAACTGAAAAAAAAGGATGGGAAGAGGATGTTGTCTTTTTTTTTTTTTTTAATCTGACCCAAAATATCCACAGCCATTTTATCAAAGCTTCACATTATATGGTCATAAATGCCAATGGGTAGGTGGTTGTTTTTTCTTTTAAATTACTGCTTTTTAGGGGCACCTGAGTGGCTCAGTGGGTTAAAGCCTCTGCCTTCAGCTCAGGTCATGATCCCAGGGTCCTGGGATTGAGCCCCGCATCAGGCTCTCTGCTTAGTGGGGAGCCTGCTTCCTCCTTTCTCTCTGCCTGCCTCTTTGCCTACTTGTGATCTCTCTTTGTCAAATAAATAAATAAAAGCTTTTACAAAAATAAATTACTGCTTTTTAAATTTTATTTATTTATTTATTTTATAGAGAAAACATGCACAAGTGGAGGGAAGGGCAGAGGGAGGGAATCGTCAAGCCGACTCCCCACTGAGCACAGACTGGACATGGGACTACATCCCATTACCCATGAGATCATGACCTCAGCCAAAACCAAGGGTCAGATGTTTAATCAACTGAGTCACCAGGCACAACTTAATTGCTTCTTCTTAAAGAAGGACCCAAAGCATAAGGTGTTGGTTTCTTTAGCTTTCTTTTCCCATGTCATTCCCAATCAAATATGAGAACCTCACATGAGAATCATCTACAAAACACTGGCATCTGAAAGCTGTTCTATTTACCCCAATTAGTTTTCAACCTGCTTACTCTACATAGGGCAAGCCAAGGTGCTGAATGGCTACAAACTCATTTATCAATAAATATCATTGATTTAAAACTAGCTGCCAAATAATGATCTATAGAAGATAAACAAAACATTCATAAAACTATCTCAGAGACACAAAGCTACATATCAAAATAAGAGATGGTTGACAAAGACAAAACAGGAAAGAAATGATTGCTACAGATGGAGGGGACAGAACTCATTCATTCATTCACTTAATCAGTCTTTAAATATTTATCAAGTACTTACTATGTGCCAACCACTGAGCTAGAGGCTGAGCTCACAAAAGTAAATTTGGTGCAGGCTCTGCCCTCAACAAGCTTAGTTTGTAATGCTTATACACAATAATGTTTTGCAAGTATTTCCACTACAAAACTCACTGCATCACTTAGAATAGCCTGTCTGTCTTGGGGCCATTGCTTCCTCCAGATAAGCTTTGTGTCTAACTGCCCAGTGCCTAGCATAGTAGCTGGTGCAGAAAAGGTCTCATTAAATTTTTATTGAGCAAGTGACAAATGAAAACTGCATTGCACTATGAATCAATAACTCAGAGTTACATTCCATTTTTTTCTTCCTAGCAAGATGCCTTATTTTTAGATTTTTGCCTTCAGAGCCTATACCTTCAAATAACAGTGTTCACTGCCCCCTCAACAACCCCCAATGCCTCCATCCTACCCCTACACACACACACACACACACACACACACACAGAAAATAATTTTAAAATTCCAATCATGACCATTTAGGGCCATTAATGAGAAACTAGAGTTTAACAATGGAATCTCAGAAAACATTCCAGGGAATTACTTGGTTCACTGTCTCACTCTAAAGACAGCATACTGTACCAGCATTCTTGCACACAGAGATTTGAGAGAGCTAACAGTCTGCATCTTTGCTCATTGCACAAATGAACTTGGATAGGGCAGCAGACAGATGACCTTTGTACAGTTGAGGAGGTCAAAAAAATTAGCAAGGGCAGCCGCCTAGGGAAAGCAAAGCAGAGGCAAGGGTTTTGAGAATCAGGCCAGAAAGTAGTACCCAAGGACAAAAGAGAATAACAAGATTAGAAAATTGAGTGTGCTACTTTGTTAAAGAATATGGCAAAGGAGAAAGGAGACCAGCATTCTAATGGCTTGGGATCTTATGGAATGTGGGGAAGGAATCGGAGGGGCAGAAGTCTGAGGCACAAGGGAGAAGTGCCTCTGTGTTTATTACAGATTTTCTACTGACTGCATATATCCTGATTTATAGATCCTCATCAGTAGGATCAGTACTGAGCTAGAAAACTGATCAATATATCTTGGAGATAAAGATCAGCTGTTTACCATTATTCTTCAGAGGAGTTGGTCATCTGAAAATTCCAAAGAATTGAGCATTTTCTGTAGTCCACAAAGAACTTGGAAAAAAAAGTCTCAGTTTCTAGTTTCCAATCCCTATTGGTCAAAATGTCAGACTGAACTTCAATAATAAATTTTTTAGTATATCAAAATTTTATTTATATTATATTATTTTTTTCATTTTGAGCTGTTAGTGAATTTGTATATAATTAGAAATGTAATTTGGCATAAATATTTCCAAATGATAAGTGATTTATCATGTCCCTCTTTGTTGTAGGCATTTCCCAGCCCAACTGCATTATCGACTCTGGTCCCCGAAACCATTTCTTCTACTCTGCTCTAACTACACATTTTTAGATCAGGTTGAGAAAACAATGGGTGTCTAAGAAATATGTTCTGTTTGATACTTAAAGAACAAACCCTATGCTTTCCTTGGGCCAAGAGGAATATTTTAAAACATGGCTTGTTCTAGGTACAAAAGATACCTTTTTTTTTTAAGTTTATTTTATTTTTTTTCAGTGTTCCAAAATTCATTGCAAGAGATACTTTTAAAAGTCTCATTTCTCCTTGTTTAAACTAAGAAAGACTCTTCAAAATCTAAAGTGTGTATATGTCATGCATAGAAGTTTGCCCTCACTGATAAGCTACCTTCTACTGAACTTCAAACGACCCTGTCCACATTACCTCCCAAACAGATAACTGAATCAGACTTGTAGAAGTTGTTACACAGAATGAGAAAATCCGTATCAGTACAAAGGCTTCATTTTCTCTCCCTCTCTACTTCTGAAAGTGATCTAAGTACAGCTCTCCAAGTCCATGTGCCTCACAAGCTGCTTCCGTCAGTCCAGTCTCTTTGTTTTCCCTCTTATTAATCAGGCACATATTAAGTGAAGCCCGAGGCATGCCAGGCCCTGAGCAAAGCTATTACAGCTGTTCTCCTCATGGAACTAGAAAAGACAGAAGAGGACCAAACCATTTCAAAGCAACAAGATGAGGATTATGTTAGGAGAAAGCAGAAAGTACAGCAGGTGCACTTAGAAGGCACTGGCTCTGTGGAAGGGCAGTAAATGCTGGCCAGAGAGGGCTGTCACAAATCTCTGTCACCAGTCACTTTCCACTGCCACGGTGTCCTTGAAGATATTTCGATTCTTACTCTGGTATTGGAAGTAAATGCTAAAATCAGTCTCAAAGGTCACAGCTAGAAGAAGCCGGCCAGGGCTTTGGAACAAGATAGGGAAATCACAGCACAACACTTCTCTTCCTTTATCAATAGGCTACACAAATGCATGATTACAAAATGGTCTCTAAATCAGATGTTCTAATGCCTCTACTTGATAATCCATGGGGAATCCGATCCTAATCGAGTGTGATTCCTTTGTTCTCTTACCCCCAAACATAAATCAAAGCATTAATGGCCTTAACATTGATCTAAGTGACAGAAAAGGTCTTGAAAAAATATCTTTGCCTTTCCACAGATCCCCTCATTCACCATCTTAAAGGAGGCCTTTTCTTCCCCTAAATGAATAAAGGTCCCTATGACATTGAAATCTCCTTTGTCTAATGAACTACAGAGAGATGAACCTTGAAATAAGGATGTGTCATAGATCACCTGAACTGGGCATTAAAGAGAAAAGTTAATTTTTAAAGGGAATGTGTGGAATCAAAGTGAGAAAAAAAGGAAAAAGCGTTTGGGATTTTCCAGGCTGACAGTAGCTATCTCTTAAGAAAATAGGCACAGAGTGGTAATCAAAACTTGTATTTTAACTTTCAAGAGTCTCTGTTGACAGTCTCTTCTCCTCAATCTCAAATAGTGCTAATTAAACTAAAGTCAATACTAAAATTCAGCTGCATGTACGTTGGTTTCCACACCTCTAGACAAGCATCCCTGGGAAGAATCTACAGTTCCAGCTTCAAAGACAAAGACAATATGAGGCAAGAGCACTTCAGCACTGCTTGTTTGAAAATTCCATCAGTGGACTAAAATCAACCAAATCTAAGAAAATAACTTTTAATATTCCTACAGCCAACAGCAGAGTTGTTCACTATTTGGCTAATGGAGGGGGAGAAATCCCTGATTCCAAGGGATCAGATTTAGAGTCTAACCAATGCTGACCCTAAAATCAATCATCCTCCCAACATACAAACCATAAAAAGAAAACAAAACTCACACATTTCCACGGATGGGGGGATAATGCAATGCTTTTCATGTTCTATAAGTAAAATCACAAATTTAAAAATGTAGGGAGATGCCAGTTTACCTTTTTGTAGGGAGCTTCTGAGTTGGAGCACAGATCTCACTGCACATATTTCTTCAACATCTACTTTTCAAGCTTGAAGAGACCTTTTTTTTTTTTTAAAGACCTTTTAAAAAATCATGTCTCACTCACGTGTCTTGTCGACATCCTCTGAGGTGCTTTTTATCCATTTAAGAACTGTTGTGTCCTTCAGGATAGTCACTGAGGGGAAACAACCATGGGTGTTTGTAGCAGAATGCAGCCTGCCACAATTTTAGCAATTACAGATTCTTTTCCCTCCTGATGAGTATCTGTAGTGACCCTTTACACCTTGAATTCGACTCAAGGCTACAACCTACTCAAGCAACTCTCAGAAAGTCCCAGGCTTCTTACCTAAATTTTGGCAACCACAAAAGTGTTTTATTTCTCTCCACTTTAGCCCCTCCTAGGAAATATACACACAAAAGCATTACACACAAGATAATATCAGGATCATTCAGAGTGTTTATAACACTTCACCTGAGCATTCTCCAATAGACTCAGAAAGCCACCAGTCTAGCTGTGATTTTCCTTCCCTACTGATTTTGGAGAAATTAGAGATCAAAATTGAACTCTGTTTCAAGATAGAATCAAGAGGGAGACAAAGCATAAGAGACTCTTAATCTCACAAAACAAACTGAGGGTTTCTGGAGGGGTAAGGGGTGGTAGGGATAGGGTGGCTGGGTAATAGACATTGGGGAGGGTATGTGCTATGGTGAGCGCTGTGAATTGTGTAAGACTGATGATTCACAGACCTGTACCCCTGAAACAACACATCATATGTTAATAAAAAAAAACTGAACTCTGTTTCACACTGGTACCGATCTTTAGTCTGATTTGAGTGTCGACAGATATTTTAGAAACGCATTCTCCAATTCATTAGGAAACTCCTTTCTCCTGAGCTCTTGCTGACAGGTTAAAATCAAGCAGTATTCTTTGTCTCTTTTTAATTTGAGCAACAGGTAAAATAACTTTCTTTCTTTGTGCAGAACAGGAATAATTCATCTTCATCCCTCCACAAAACACCCTATATTTGAACAGCCTGCGATAGGACTATGCGGGAAACAAGCACCAAGGGAAAGTAGAAATGTCCTTGGGAAAACCTGTCACTTTTACTTCAAAAGCATGAAGTGGTAGAGTGCTAGTGAAAGAAAAAATATAAATGGGCAAAAATAAGCAAACGTTATCTATGATGTTAATGCTTTATTTATCATTTATTTATCTGAAAAAAATCAATGCTATTGTTGCAAGGGGGGGCTCCTAAAGATGCTGATGGAGAAAAAAGCCCTCTGTAGCCTTTGTTTTACTACTGAAAGTCTCTCAAATGTCACTGTGGTGAAAGCTGAAGGATAAAGATAAAATACAACAATTACTCTAAAGATGCCTCCTGCCACCAGCAAGGATCACTTGGAATGAAAGTTAAGTAAGAGAGAACACGGTAATTAAACAGCACAAGATCATCTGAATCCCAGAAAAGTGGGAATGTGGAATCACAGATGTGCTCTGAATAAAAAAGGAGAGATCATTCCAGGTGAAACAAAGAGGTTATCAGTTTGGAATAGTATTCTCTGTTTCATGACACATGGCCTAAAATAGTGGTTACAGCCAAACTCCAGAAAAATCACTCACATGAATATCTCACGGTGCAGGTAGGATTATACTGTGACATGTGCCAATTCTAGGACTCACTCAGTAGACATGGACTGAGCTGTGGCATTAAAGCAAATTAAAAGGCTGTGCTCCAGGTGCTGTGCTGGGCTATACAAATCTGAAGATGTGTAAGAGAAAGACACAAGCATGAAGAGACAGCCATTGGGGGAGAGCATTTTAAAGACCAGCCAGCTTTGGATAATGATTCCAGAGAGTCTCCTAATGCAGTGAGTGGTTCCCAAACATTAATATCCTTGTGTCTCACCTGAGTATCCCATTAAAAGGCAGAATCTTATGCATAAAATTCTGAAGAGATCCTTAGGACTTTGATGTTACTTACTTTGGGCTACATTTTGAGAAGCAGGCCCTAAGTTACAGTTGATTTCAGCTATTTCTGCAATAAGAAACAATGGGAGAAATGCAGCAAGTTTTTCTTGGACCACACTGCGGTCAGAAGGGAGGTCTTTGCAGCCCACGATTCTGCACTCACACACAGAGAACAGTGAGTGGCTGCTCACATCTCCTCTCAAGAGGGAGGGAAGCCACTAAATTGGCAGCGATACAAAAGCAGTTTCATGACAAGGAGCCCCTTGACTAGAAATCTTGCTAATGGCTAGAGTAAGTTTTAAAGCAGATTGTAAAATGTCCTTACCTGGATTCTAAGGGGAAAAATTTTATAGCCTTTTTCATCTGTCCTGAAGACTGGAATGAGGATTTGGCTTTCAAAGACTCTGTCCACCCTGGGAGTCTATGGGAAAACAAAACAAAACAAAACAAAACAAAAACCACCACCACCAACAAAAACAAAACACACACACACATACACATACACATAAAAGTGAATTTAAATATTTGTCCAGTGCATTCCTTTTACAACCTTTGGTCCCATTCTGTTGTGAGATAGTTGGTATACTTAACCAAGATCCTTCCTGTCAAGGTTTACACCATGGAGAAAATAATCAAATTATGGTATCTTGACAAAAGTTCCAAACCATAACTCTGTGTGAGAATTAGCTTTCTTAAGAAACATGTTTATTTAAGTGTTTATTTAAAGCCTAAGAGAGGATTAAAAGGTTAAAGGTAATCCTTAAGCTTTTACACTCACAGTTTACAAAGTGAAGAGAATGCCAACCTACTCACGTCAGCTTCAGATTCAACCCCTTCCTGTCGGCAATAGGACTTCAGTCCTCCTCCCATAGTGTCCCATCCCCCTTTGTATCAAACTCTCACATTTTAACAGTTCCTGCTTCTCAACCTAAAAAGAAGTGAGCTTATTGTGGTTCTACCTTAACAGTAAAAATTTCCTACCATGTTTCCAAATCCTCCCCCAGGGCTGCTGCCTCTCTCCTTTTCTCAGCTATCTTTATAGGGCTCTTCATTTTCTTCCTTCCCACTTATTCCTATTTTTTAACACTGTTTTAAAAGTAGAAGAACACTACTTTTCTTTTCTTTTTAATTTTTTTATTTTTATATAAACATATAATGTAACCACACCACCCTCTCCCAACACCCCTCCACCCAAGCCCCCTCAGTTTGTTTTATGACATTAAGAGTCTCTTTTGGTTTGTCTCCCTCCCGATCCCATCTTGTTTCATTTATTCTTTTTATTCTTTTCCTACCCCCTTAACCCCCACCCCCATTGCATCTCCACTTCCTCATATCAGGGAGATCATATGATAGTTGTCTTTCTCCGATTGACTTATTTCACTAAGCATAATACCCTCTAATTCCATCCATGTCGTCACAAATGGCAAGATTTCATTTATTTTGATGGCTGCATAGTATTCCATTGTTTATATATATATATATATATATACACCACCTCTTCTTTATCCATTCATCTGTTGATGGACATCTAGGTTCTTTCCATAACTTGGCTATTGTGGACATTGCTGCTATAAACATTCGGGTACACGTGCCCCTTTGGATCACTGCGTTTGTATCTTTAGGGTAAATACCCAGTAGTGCAATTGCTGGGTCATAAGGTAGCTCTATTTTCAATTTTTTGAGGAACCTCCATGCTGTTTTCCAGAGTAGTTGCACCAGCTTGCATTCCCACCAACAGTGTAGGAGGGTTCCCCTTTCTCCACATCCTCGCCGGCATCTGTCATTTCCTGACTTGTTCATTTTAGCCATTCTGACTGGTGTGAGGTGGTATCTCATTGTGGTTTTGATTTGTATTTCCCTGATGCCCAGTGATGTGGAGCACTTTTTCATGTGTCTGTTGGCCATCTGGATGTCTTCTTTGCAGAAATGTCTGTTCATGTCCTCTGCCCATTTCTTGATCGGATTATTTGTTCTTTGGGTGTTGAGTTTGCTAAGCTCTTTATAGATTTTGGACATTAGCCCTTTATCTGATATGTCGTTTGCAAATATCTTCTCCCATTCTGTCAGTTGTTTTTTGGTTTTGTTAACTATTTGCTTTGCTGTGCAAAAGCTTTTGATCTTGATGAAGTCCCAATAGTTCATTTTTTCCCTTGCTTCCCTTGCCTTTGGTGTTGTTCCTAGGAAGAAGTTGCTGTGGCTGAGGTCGAAGAGGTTGCTGACTGTGTTCTCCTCAAGGATTTTGATGGATTCCTTTCTCACATTGAGGTCCTTCATCCATTTTTTTAAAAGGGTTTTAATTTTTTTAAGATTATTTATTTATTTATTTCAGAGAGAGAGAGAGAGAGAGAGTGAGAGAGAGCATGAGAGGGGAGAAGGTCAGAGGGAGAAGCAGACTCCCCATGGAGCTGGGAGCCCAATGCGGGACTCGATCCCAGGACTCTGGGATCATGACCTGAGCTGAAGGCAGCCGCTTAACCAACTGAGCCACCCAGGCGCCCCTCCTTAATCCATTTTGAGTGTATTTTCGTGAGAACACTACTTTTCAAATGAAATCTAAGGTGGGAACCCTAAGACAAAAAATAAACACAAGCACAACTTTGCTGTTTGAAAGAGGAGACAGTGAGCACAGAAGCCCCAACCCAGTCTTCCACTTCTGCTTGTCCAGGCAGTCCCTACACAGCCTCTAAGACCTCCAGGCTTTGCAAACCATCTGACCTCTTGTCCTCTTTCCCTAGTCCAATGAAATGGTTAAGAACACACAGGATTTCCTTTTTTTTTAAATTAACATATAATGTATTAATTGCTCCAGTGGTACAGGTCTGTGATTCATCAGTCTTACATAATTCACAGTGCTCACCATAGCACATCCCCCCGCTCAGTGTCTATCACCCAGTCACCCCATCCTTCCCACCCACCTCCTTTCCAGAAAACCTCAGCTTTTTTCCTGAGATCAAGAGTCTCTTATGGTTTGTCTTCCTTCCTGGTTTCATCTTGTTTCATTTTTCCCTTCCTTCCCTTATGATCCCATGTCTTGTTTCTCATATCAGTGCAATCATATGGTAATTGTCTTTCTCTGATTCACTTATTTTGCTCAGCATAATAACCTCTAGTTCTATCCACATTGTTGCAAATGGCAAGATTTCAGCTTTTTGATGGATGCTGAGTATTCTGCTGTATACATATATACAACATCTTCTTTATATATTCATCTACCACTGGACATCTGGGTTCTATCCATACTTTGGCTATTGTGGACACTGCTGCTATAAATTTTCTGGTGCATGTGTCCCTTCAGATCACTACATTTGTATCTTTAGGGTATATACCCAGAAGTGCCATTGCTGGGTTGAAAGGTAGCTCTATTTTCAACTTTTTGAGGGAACTCCATGCTGTTTTCCAGAGTAGCTGCACCAGCTTGATTTCCTGCCAACAGTGTAGGAGGGTTCCCCTTTCCCCACATCCTCTACAACACCTGTTGTTCCTGATGTGTTCATTTTAGCCACTCTGACTGGTGTGAAGTGGTATCTCATTATGGTTTTGATTTATATTTCCCTGATGCAGAGTGATGTGGAGCACTTTTTCATGTGTCTGTTGGCCATTTGGATGTCTTCTTTACAGAAATGTCTGTTCATGTCTTCTGCCCATTTTTTGATTGGATTATTGGTTCTTTGGATGTTGAGTTTGATAAGTTCTTTATAGATTTTGGATACTAGATCTTTATCTGATATGTCATTGGCAAATATCTTCTTCAATTCTGTTGGTTGTCTTTTGGTTTTGTTGACTGTGTCCTTTGCTGTGAAAAAGCTTTTGATCTTGATGAAGTCCCAATCATTCATTTTTGCCCTTGCTTCCCTTGCCTTTGGTAATGTGTCTAGGAAGAATTTGCTGTGGCTGAGGTCAAAGAGGTTGCTGCCCATGTTCTCCTCAAGGATTTTGATGGATTCCTGTCTCATACTGAGGTCTTTCATCCATTTTGAGTCTGTTTTTGTGTGTAGTGTAAGGAAATGGTCTGGTTTCATTCTTCTGCATGTGGCTGTCCAATTTTCCCAACACCATTTGTTGAAGAGACTGTCTTTTTTCCATTGGACATTCTTTCCTGCTTTGTCAAAGATTAGTTGACCATAGAGTTTATGGTCTATTTCTGGGCTCTCTATTCTGTTCCATTGACCTATGTGTCTGTTTTTGTGCCAGTACCATACTGTCTTGATGATTAAACTTTAAATAGACCTTGAAGTCTGGAGTTGTGATGCCCCCCCAAATTGGTTTTCTTTTTCAACATTTCCTTGGCAATTTGGGGTCTTTTCTGGTTCCATATAAAATTTAGGATTCTTTGTTTCATTTCTTTGAAAAAAGCTGGTGGTATTATGATAGGGATTGCATTAAATGTATAGACTGCTCTGGGTAGCATAGACATTTTCACAATATTTGTTTTTCCAATCCATGAGCATGGAATGTTTTTCCACTTTTTTGTGTCTTCCTCAATTACATTCATGAGTACTCTATAGTTCTCTGAGTACACATTCTTTGCCTCTTTGGTTAGATTTATTCCTAGGTATCTTATGGTTTTGGGTGCATTTATAAATGGGACTGACTCCTTAATTTCTTTCTTCTCTCTTGTTGTTGGTGTATAGAAATGCAACTGATTGGGACACCTGGGTGGCTCAGTGAGTTAAGCCGCTGCCTTCGGCTCGGGTCATGATCCCAGCGTCCTGGGATCGAGTCCCGCATTGGGCTCTCTGCTCGGCAGGGAGCCTGCTTCTCCCCTCCCCTCTCTGCCTGCCTCTCTGCCTACTTGTGTGATCTGTCTATCAAATAAATAAATAAAAATTTTTAAAAAAAAGAAATGCAACTGATTTCTGTGCATTGATTTTTTTATCCTCACACCTTACTGAATTCCTGTATGAGTTCTAGTAGTTTTGGAGTGGAGTCTTCTGGGTTTTCTATGCAAAGTATCATATCATGCAAAGAGTTTGACTACTTCTTGGCTAATTCAGATACCTTTTATTTCTTTTTGTTGTCTGATTGCTGAGGCTAGGACTTCTAGTACTATGTTGAATAGCAGTGGTGAAAGTGGACAGCCCTGCTGTGTTCCTGACCTTAAGGGAAAAGATCTCAGTTTACCCCATTGAGAATGATATTAACTGGGGGTTTTTCATAAATGGTTTTGATGATAATGAGGTATGTACCCTCTATCTCAACACTGTGGAGAGTTTTGATTAAGAAAGGATGCTGTACTTTGTCAAATGCTTTTTAACCATCTATTGAGAGTATTATATGATTCTTGTTCTATTATTAATGTATTGGATAACATTGACTGATTTGCAGATGGAAATCTTGCTTGCAGCCCAGGAATAAATCCCACTTGGTCGTGGTGAATAATCCTTTTAATGTACTGTTGGATTCTATTGACTAGTATTTTGGTGAGAATTTTTGCATCCGTATTCATCAAGGATATTGGTCTGTAATTCTTTTTGATGGGGTCTTTGTCTGGCTTTGAGATCAAAGTAATGCTGGCCTCATAAAATGAGTTTGGAAGTTTTCCTTCCATTTCTATTTTTTGGAACAGTTTCAGAATAAGTATTAATTATTCTTTAAATGTTTGGTAGAATTCCCCTGAGAAGATGTCTCTGGCCCTGGGCTCTTGTTTGTTGGGAGATTTTTGATGACTGCATCAATCTCCTTACTGGTTATGGGTCTGTTCAGGTTTTCTATTTCTTCCTGGTTCAGTTTTGGTAGTTTATATGTCTCTAGGAATGCATCTATTTCTTCCAGATTGTGAAATTGGCTGACGTATAGTTACTCATAATATTTTCTTATAATTGTTCATATTTCTTTAGTGTTGGTTGTCATCGCTCCTCTTTCCTTCATGATTTTATTAATTTGGGTCCTTTCTCTTTTCTTTTGGATAAGTCTGGCCAGGAGATTATCAATCTTACTAATTATTTCAAAGAACAAGCTTATAGTTTTCTGACCTGTTCTACTGTTCTCTTGGTTTCTGTTTCATTGATTTCTGCTCTGCTCTTTATTATTTCTCTTCTCCTGCTGGGTTTAGGCTTTCTTTGCTGTTCTTTTTCCAGCTCCTTTAGTTGTAGGGTTAGGTCGTGTACTCGAGACCTTTCTTGTTTCTTAAGAAAGGGTTATATTGCTATGTACTTTCCTCTCAGGACCCACTTTGCTGCATTCCAAAGATTTTGAACAGTTGCATTTTCATTTTCATTTGTTTCCATGAATTTTTTAAAATTCTTCTATAATTTCCTGGTTCACCCATTCAGTCTTTAATAGGATGCTCTTTAGCCTCCATGTATTTGAGTTCTTTCCAACTTTCCTCCTGCAGTTGCATTCTAGTTTCAAAGCACTGTGGTCTGAAAATATGCACGGAATGATCCCAATCTGTTGGTACTGGTTGAGACGTAATTTGTGACCCAGGATGAAATCTATTCTGCAGAATGTTCCATGTGCACCAGAGAAGAATATATATTCTGTTGCTTTGGGATGGTATGTTCTGAATATATCTGTGATGTCCATCTGGTCCAATGTGTCCTTTAAAGCCTTTATTTTCTTGTTGCTTAGATGACATATCCATTTCAGTGAGTGGGGTCTTAAAGTCCCCTACTATTATTGTATTATTATTGATGTGTTTCTTTGATTTTGTTATTAATTGGTTTATATAATCAGCTGCTCCCATGTTAGAGGCATAGATATTTAAAATTGTTAGATCTTCTTATTGGACAAACCCTTTAAGTATAATATAGTGTCCTTCCTCATCTCTTATAGTCTTTGGTTTAAAATCTAATTTGTCTGATATAAGGATTGCCACACCAGCTTTCTTTTGATGTCCATTGGCATGGTAAATGGTTTTCCACCCTCTCCCTTTAAATCTGGAGTTGTCTTTGGGTCTAAAATGAGTTTCTCGCAGACAGCATGTCAATGGATCTTTTTTTTTAATCCATTCTGATACCCTGTGTCTTTTAATTGGGGCATTTTGCCCATTTACATTCAGGGTAACTATTGAAAGATATGAATTTAGTACTATTGTATTGTCTGTAAGGTCCCTCTTACTGTCTGTTGTCTATGTTCCCTTCTGGTCTGTTACTTTTAGGCTCTCTCTTTGCTTCAAGGACCCCTTTCAATATCTCCTGTAGGGCTGGTTTGGTGTTTGCAAATTCTTTTAATTTTTGTTTGTCCTGGAAGCTTTTTATCTCTCCTTCTATTTTCAATGACAGCCTAGCTGGATATAGTATTCTTGGCTGCATATTTTTCTCATTTAGTGCTCTGAATATATCATGCCAGTCCTTTCTGGCCTCCCAGGTCTCTGTGGATAGGTCTGTTTCCAATCTAATATTTCTACCACAGTAGCTCAGGAGAGACCTCTTGTCCTGAGCTGCTTTCAGGATTTTCTTTTTGCGTCTGAGACTGGTAAGTTTTACTATTAGATGATGGGGTGTTGTATTTTTATTGATTTTGAGTAGGGTTCTCTGTGCCTCCTGGATTTGATTCCTATTTCCTTACCCAAATTAGGGAAATTTTCTGCTATAATTTGCTCCAATATACCTCTAAACCCTCTCTTTCTTTCTTCTTCTTCTGAGAACCTAATTATTCTAATATTGTTTCATCTTATGGTATCACTTATCTCTTGAATTCTCCCCTCATAGCCCAGAAGTTGTTTGTCTCTCAAAACAGAAGTTGTTTTGCTCAGCTTTTATATGCTCCATCATTTGGTCTTCTACATCACTGTCTCTTCTGCCTCATTTATCCTAGCAGTAAGAACCTCCATTTTTTATTGTACCTCCTTAATAGCTTTTTTGATTTCAAGTTGGTTAGATTTTAGTTCTTTTATTTCTCCAGAAAGGGATTTTATTTCTTTAGAAAGGGATTCTCTTGTATGTTGTATGCTTTTTCCAAGCCCAGCTAGAACCTTGATAATCATCATTCTGAAGTCTAGTTCTGACATCTTACTAATGTCCATATTGATTAGGTCCCTAGCAGTCAGTACTGCCTCTTGTTCTTTTTTTTTTTTTTTTGAGGTGAGTTTTTCCTGCCTTGTCATTTTTTCCAGAAAAGAATAGATGAATGAGAGAACAAAATGCTAAAAGGGTAACAATGACCCCAGAAAAATATACACTAACCAAATCAGAAGAAACCTAAAACAGGAGGAGAAGAAATGAAAAAAATGTATTTAAGATTAGGCTGATGAATAGAACAGAGCCACACACTTGATTTGGGTTGTATTTTGGTTTGTTAGAAGAAATTACCTCCCAAAATTTTAAAGAAAGAAAGAAAAAATTTATACACACACACACATATGTGTACATATATATACACACATGCAAATATGTAGACATATATACATATATGTAAATATTTATTGTATGTAAATATGTTATTATGTGTGAATGACATGTTATTATATGTAAATATATTTACATATGTAAACATGAAGAGATGGAATATGACTATAAAGATGAAAATTTAAAAAGGTTTTAAAAAAGGAATTAGTAAGATAAACAGTTGGTTGAAAAAAGGAAAAAAAATAGGGGGGAGAGAATGTGATCAGGCTGGTGACTAGAACAAAGCCATACACTAGATTTAGAGTATATTTTGATCTGCTAGAAGAAACTGTATCCCCAAATTTTAAAGAAGGAAGAACATATGTGTATAAAAAAATAAGGTTAAAAACAATGAAGGGATAGAATATGGCTATAAAAATGAAAATTAAGAAGATTTTTAAAAAGGTATTGATAAGATAAAATAGTTAAAAAGGAAAAGAGGAAAATCCAAAAAAAAATAGGAAAAAAAAAACTAATGAAATTTTTTAAAAATTTAACTTTGAAAAACTGAAGAGTCCAGGGGAAAAAGCCAGGAATTCAATGTGTTGTATTCCCCTAGTTCTGGAGTTCCACAGTTCTCATTGATGGGCAAACTTAGTCTTGGCTGGATGTTTTTATTGATCTTCCAGGGGTTGGGGCCTGTTGCAGTGATTTTCAAATGTCTTTGCCAGAGGCGGAAATGCACCACCCTTGACAGAGGCCAGGCTAAGCAAACTGCTCAGTTTTGCTCTCGGTATCTTTTGTTCCCTGAATGCTTTCTATACAGCTTTGGAGGACAAGAATGAAGATGGTGGCCTCCCAATCTCCAGTCTTTAGGGGGTGAAAGCTCAGGGCCCCACTCCTCAGCTCAGTGTGCCCTCAGATAAAAGCAGTCAATTACTCCCATCTCCCTGGTCCCCGCAGCAGTCCAAGCTCATCTAGCCTGTAATCAAGCGTTTCTATCTCTGGAGCACAGTCCCATTTGGAAACTCTAAACCCAGTAGACTCCTGCAGTGCACTTCATCACTGCTCCTTCCAGTGGAGGAAGGGGTGGGGTCTCCCTGGATCTGCCACTTGTGGGGTCCCTGCTCGAAGAGCAGTGGTCTGACTGTGCCTCAGATAATGGTTTATGGCAACCCCAAGCTGAGAGCCCACTCCTTGGCTTTATTTTTGCAACTGGCTTCTCGGCTCTGATACCTGGGAGCTCTGTCACACTCAGACACCCCTGGTCTTTCTGTGACCCTGAGGTTCCTGAGACCACACTGTCCCCATGAGGGCTCTACCCCCCCGCCTAGCCTCTGGAGCAACATTCCTCAGTGGAGCAGACTTCTAAAAGTTCTGATTTTGCGCTCTGCTGCTCCACTGCTTGTGGGAGCCGGCCCCTCCCCGCCATGGTCTATCTTTCCATATATCACCTCAGATTCACTTCTCCACATGTCCTACCTTCCAGAAAGTGGTTGCTTTTCTGTTCCTAGAATTGCTGCTCTTTTTCTCTTTGGTCTCCTGTTGAGTTTGTAGGTATTCAGAATGGTTTGAGAACTATCCAGCTGAACTCCTGGAACCAGATGAAATTTAGGTT
The DNA here is from genome assembly GCA_003697995.1 of Taxidea taxus jeffersonii. Lineage (NCBI taxonomy): Eukaryota > Metazoa > Chordata > Mammalia > Carnivora > Mustelidae > Taxidea > Taxidea taxus. The sequence goes on from RCUC01158890.1 coordinate 20,792, forward strand.
TCCTACTCCTCCTCCATATTGCTCCTCCCCCCATCAGAACACCCAGGATTCTTAGTCAATTGGTGCTTTCTGGTCTATCTTACCTGACCCACTAAAAAATTTGGGACTACAGACAAGTGAAGTATTACATGCAATTCCCACATATTTCCTCCTCTCTATTTAATGCATTTGCACATTCTGTTTTCTCAGCTCTAATCCTCTGTAGGCTTTTCCTTTCACCTAGAATAAAACCCCAGTTGGTTTTTCAATACTAAAAAGCATCTACCCAATGTGCAAGCCACCTCCCTCCTGTGTCCCTACTGCTCTCCACTCTCACTATATTCTAGCTCTACCACGGGCATTGTATGGCACATGTGCTATAAGGAAATGCCTTATCTAGCTGCATTATTTTCTAAGAATTTGTTTTCCTATTAGATAGAGAGCTCTTGGTTTCCACTATGTGCTTTTCCAAAAGTATGGATCTAGAGAAATTGCCTAATCAACTCACTGAAAGTTTGTTTTCTCATTTGAAAGTCAGAATAAATTTATTCGAGACAACTGCTGATCTCTGTCTAGACTTGAAAGGGTTCCAGTGCAGCAAATCTTCCCAGCTTAGTTATGTACTACTGCAATAGGAAGGAAGTCAAAGACACCAGGGATTTGTTGAGTACTTCTAAGAGTTAAATGGGCGATATAAGAGTGTAATGTGCTTTCCTAACTCATTATGATTAATGGTTGGCATTTCAAATTGATATATGTGTTATATTTATTACATGCTGAAAAAGGAAAAAAAGTGCTGAATGAAACTGTTGGTCTTTTTTTCCCCTTAAATCTGAGTTCCTCATGTACTAACTTCATTTTTTCAGCAAAACTGTTCTTCAAAGAAAGAGAAATCAACAGTGCTGAGCCCTCTCTCTCATTCCAATATTCACAATTCTGGACAATAATTTTATTTTTATTTCATTAGCTTTACATTGGTTAAAATTAAGCTAGCAGAAAAAATAGGTTGACACTGTTCACATGATATTCAGTTGCAAAATTCTAGCCTACCTCTCACTCCTGCTCTTTTCACTCTTACATTTTAAGTTAAATTCTCCACCAAATGAAATGCAATGGATTGACAGTTAAATTTGTTTAAACAGAAGTGGGTCAATCTCACTCTCAAAACAAAAACAAAGATAGTGTTAGCATGGGCTGGTGCATAATATCACAGGCATTCATTTCTAAAACTAGACTTAAGGATTACAAATGTAATTTATTTGTGAACTAATGCTTGAGAGGTCAGTGTGCTTGGTCAGCTTGTGGTTTCCTGGTCTGAGTCTGTAGTACAGATTCATATCTATACTGACACTCTTCCCTCTGTTGACCCAAGGGAAAATATGCTATAAATCAACAGTAGTTTTGTAATGTTCTCAGTACTTGTAATTTTGACTGTAAAATTCCTCCATTAGTAGCAAAGCTTTGTAACAATGTAACATGTCATGTGGTAGATCTCAAATACAGTGGACTCTTCTGATTATAACATCCCCATTGCACAACTCTGGTTTCAAATGCAGCCATGACTTTATGATAGTTGTTGTTTTTTTTTCTTTAATGTCCTTGCCACTTTAACAACTGAAAGGTTGTCAGATCTTCAGGCTTATTTTTTTATTTATTTTTATTCTTTATGTTTGTTTATTAAATTTTACAGTGTTTCTTTTCATTCAGGTACTGAGTCTTTACATTTCTCCCTGAGACCACTCTGTAGTTTTCTCCAAAAATGGTACAAGGCTTTATCTTTCACATCTGAAACATGAGCAACCTTGGGTCGTCCTACCAGATTCCACTTGGCTTCATATTTGGTTACAACCCTATTCCTGTTTTCAGCTCCTCCTCCCTCTGTCCCTTTCACTGGGGCTGCTGACATTCCAAATCCATCTCTCAGCCCCACCAGTTTCCTGAGTCAATCAACATTCAAACCACAGTATGGAGTTCACCAACAATCTTAGTCCAGCAGCAAGTATGGTCAAGAATTGGTCTTTCTCTGCCATGCATTTCACACTTGAGTTATTAAGATAAGCTCTAGGTTATCTGTAGACCAACTATACCAACCCATATGGCATTACTGTACACATTAGTTTTTAGGCATGACACTCTAATATCCTCCTAGCCCTGTAGCCCTGCCACAAACTACAGGTTACATGACAGGACCTTAACACACAACCTAGTTTGTGCTTATCCCTTCCTCTGGAGGGCTAGACCTTGTTCATTGTATCTTTAGCTACTTTATAGATCCAGGCTATAAATGGAATCGCATTAGAACATGCCATAGTAGTCTATCTGATAGAAATTCCAGCCAGAAGAACATCCTTATATAATAGAATATGAACATCCTTATATAACAGAAATGAAAATTTGCCATAATCAAGCCCAAGTTATAGACAACCTTTGAGCACAACACACTGAACCATTGGCTTCCTACTTTGGTAATCTTCTTTATATTTGATCAGGTTCTCCAATCCCCCATTCTCAAAAGTGCTAAACCTCTTAAGCAGTATAGCTTAATTCTGAGATTGTATCACACTTCACCCTAAGCCCTTCAGAACACAGTAATATGAGATGCAACTTCTAGCCTCAAGGTGGGACATGACACATACTTGTGAAACAAACAGAAAACACAATATGTGGTCACTGTTTCTGCTACTTTAGGCTCTGCTGACAGAGGCCTTGTTATCCATGGGAGGAATACTATCACTATGAGACATAAATGTGATTCCATTAAATTAGAAGTTGAGAAAACCACTTGTATTGGGGCTTCTCCTAGTATTGGGGTGATTAGTGAAAATGAAAAAAGATATATTTTTGACTGATCCTGACTGTCTAGGAGATATAGGGTGACTATAATACAGTGGGGATTTAAAAGAATGAGGATAGAAACTAAAGAAGGCCCCTCTTGATACTTACTTAATTTTTTCTTTTAAAAAAATGTGATAGCCAGCCCCAGCAACCCTAAATAGGCATGACCAATAGGGTTTAGATCCTTAAGGAATCAAAGTTCCCCAAAAAATATTAAATGAGTTAAAGTAAAGAGAAATTTTATCTATGACCTAGGGTCACATGTATGAAATATATTCTTTTCCTTACTATATCAGACTTACATTCATATATTCAACTACATTTTCAATTCTTTCACAATTTTATACAGAGCATCTTGGTAACAACTTTTCTTTTTTTTTTTAAGATTTTATTTATTTATTTGACAGACAGAGATCACAAGTAGGCAGAGAGACAGACAGAGAGAGAGGAGGAAGCAGGCTCCCTGTTGAGCAGAGAGCCCGAGGCAGGGCTCGATCCCAGGACCCTGAGATCATGACCCAAGCTGAAGGCAGAGGCTTTAAACCACTGAGTCACACAGGTGCCCTGATAATAACTTTTCAATTTAGTTCACAAGTTATAGAATATGGACACATGATTGTGACAGAACCAGTGTAACGGTGGACATTTCCCAGAGGTCCTGAGCTAGGCCTTGCATGCATCAATGGATGAGGTTCTGGGTTTTCTCATTTTGGGGAGGAGGGAACTATGTCTTGGTTGTCAAGGGTTATCCTTAGAATGATAGCCTGGAACCAATGTTTGTAAATGAAAATACATTCAAAAGATATCCAAAGGGGTGAATTGTGTAAAATTTGTCATATTTTTTGGCTACTACATATTCTTGTGTTTGGGAAATTCTCCCTTTACGTCTTTGAAAGAGGAGGGCCTGCCTTCTGCTGTGGAAAGTTCCAAGAACTTCCCTGGACCTTGAATTGAGAGCCAGAGACACAAGAAGAGAAAACCAGGACAATGACAGTTGGCTGAGCACTGCCTGGGTAAGTTGACAGTGCTTAACATTCAGTGGAGATGGTAGAAGCTTTGTCAAGTGGTTTGGAGTATGTTGTGGGATGCCTCTGAACCAAGTTATCCAGTTTGCTTCATGAAAATATAAAATACCCTCTCACCTTTTCATAAATCTATTTCCTCCTTAAATTTCTGTTGAGGCCAAAAGATCTATCTTGTCATTCTCCTGAGTCATAGCAAGATTCTATACTCTATTTGAAATCACTGACTTGGGTAATTTGTTCCATTCTTTACTTCCCATAGAATAAGTATCTCTTCTCTGTTTCTTGTGACCTTTAATATCACCCATGCTCCAACTGTCATTTTCCCTCCTCACCCTCCCCCCCAAATAATAATTATTTCCCCAACTAATACCCTAAATAAAAATCTTATTGTTATATTTTGATTGGAAAAGAATAGTAGTAAACAGTAACTATGACATTACATACATCACTAAAGTTTTGAGTTCATTTTGTTCATGACAGATGTTAGGCATCATTTATGTAAAGAACTATGCATCTCTTGAAAACACGCAGAATGTTATGAAATACACCAAAGTTACTTAAAATATAATTTTGGCATCTCTAGGAGAAATTAAACAAGTAAAATTTAAGAGCAGAGTGAAGAGTGGGTCTTGGCCTGGAACAACAGAGTATCAAATTTCCTTTGTGTAATAAACGAGAGATGAAAAACAATACTTCTATACAGACTTTAAAGCTTTTTGCATATGTGATGATAAAAATCATGTATTAAGTTAAAGGGCTATAAGTCAGCATGCAACTATCATGAACACAGAGCTTTTATTAAAAAAGGAAATATTCTGGATAACTATAGGCTACCCCTTTAACTTCCAAAATACTTTCAATTCTTTCTAATTAAAAAAAAATCTTCCAAAAACATATTATAAAACTTCCCTGCCTTCCTAATAAGATTAGATGACACAGAATACAAACTTTTCTCTATGAAAAAGTTTGCTTTTGTAAATGTCAATTTTTTTTTTAAGATTTTATTTATTTATTTGACAGACAGAGATCACAAGTAGGCAGAGAGGCAGGCAGAGAGAGAAGGAGAAGCAGGGTCCCCTCGGAGCAGAGAGCCCAATGCGGGGCTCGATCCCAGGACCCTGAGATCACGACCCAAGCCGAAGGCAGAGGCTCAACCCACTGAGCCACCCAGGCAGCCCTGAATGTCAATTATTAAACCATGTTACAAGGCTGATAAGACCTATTAGGAAACATGAAGCTGTTTGCCACAAGCTGTTGAGCTTCTTCCACTTTACTTTAAAGCTTAGAACTTGGCATAAGACCCAAACTCTTATGGGACCTACAAGCCCCTTACAATGGAGTTCCTGCCTACATCTGCAACCTCCTCTTAAATCAGTCCTCATGCTCACTGTACTCTGGACATTTTCTCTGAGCTTCTTCACCCCCCAGAGACCTGCTGTGTGTTTCCTATGCTCCCGCCCTCTTCCTCCCATGTGTCACCTGGCAGCTTCTGCTCATCCTGTAGGTCTCTCCTTGCAGGTCACTTCCTCAGAGCATAGCACAGTCCATAGCACATACTAAAGTGTTTAATGAGTTAATGAATAAAGTATCAAAAGAGCAGATTCCACCAATGTTCTTTTTTTTAAGATTTTATTTATTTATTTGACAGAGATCACAAGTAGGCAGAGAGGCAGGCAGAGAGAGAGGGGGAAGCAGGCTCCCCACTGAGCAGAGAGCCAATACGGGACTTGATCCCAGGATCCTGGGATCATGACCCCAGCCGAAGGCTGAGGCTTTAATCCACTGAGCTACCCAGGTGCCCCTCCACCAATGTTCTTGAATAAGAATTCAACATGGCTTTTTTTTAGTACCAGCCTTTAAAATCTAAATATTTCTAAATTTCTTAAGAATTAAAATGAATATTTATGGATAGATTTAATGGGAAAAGGTATAAATAGAAAATAAAGCTAGCGATGAATTAAACAATGGATATGTGGACATACAGATCCCTTTTTCTACCAACAAGATAACATACTGTCTTCAACTGCTAGGTGGAAGTCAGCCAGAAGAAAGGAAATGAATAATCAGATCTATTTCTTGCACAGGGTACCTTGATTGGGCTTAGAGATTGTCCGTGCTATCTCCATCTCCCACTTCTATAGAATTTTTATTCTCATTTTTTTGAAAAGGGATAAAACATGCAATATTACAAGATGGTGATATTCTGCTGCAATATAGTACTACTAAACAGATGGCAAAATTTGGGGAAGTTTGTAGCATAATATGTTAGAATCAAGAAAACACAGGTGTGCAGCTCATTTCTTCTAAGTAGCTACATGAATTCTATGATCAGAGTTAATTTCCTCATCGACCATTTTTTAATGTACCTATATGTGTGTGACATAGGGCTGGGAACTGTGTGTGTATTTGTGGAGGAAGTGAACCCAGACTCTGTGGGAGAAATCATATATATGTATACATATAAAACAGTCTTTCCCCTGAAGGAGTTAATAACCATTATGGAAAACTTGAAGCAATCAGAGAAAAAGCAGGCACATAAACAAAAGCTAAATTGTGCGGTTCAGACTCCAAGTGGAGTAGGAGTTCAAAGAGGAAAGAAATGAATGTGGGCTGGGGTTTTGCAGGAAAACTTTTTGCAGGGGGAGCTCAAGAATATGCTAAATATTGTTGCAAAAGTTTGAAGATATTCCTATAATATTTCACTAATTTTTTAAAGGTCTTCCTAAGATGTTTAACTGTTTTTTTTTTCTTTTTCCCAATTGACCAGTTTCTGGAAACGTATAAGAATTCTTTAAGGGGAGGGGCGCCTGCATGGCTCTGTGGGTTAAAGCCTCTGTCTTCGGCTCAGGTCATGATCTGAAGGTCCTGGGATTGAGCCCCGCATCGGGCTCTCTGGTCAGCAGGGAGCCTGCTTCCTCCTTTCTCTCTGCCTGCCTCTCTGCCTACTTGTGATCTCTGTCTCATAAATAAAATCTTTTTTTAAAAAAAAGAATTCTTTAAGGAGAAAGCACTTGTCTAGCCGAACAATTTAGTGGAATCAAACCTGGGGGTGAATGAGTTACAGATGTCACAGCAGCTCCTCTTTCTACGCATCCCTCTTGGACGGGAGAAAGAATCAGACCATGGTGTGCAGCAAAAGGAACAGAGCGAATGTGAACAAGGTAGAAATTAGCGCTGGGTACATATAGAAGCACAAGGAAGCTGACAGGTGTGGGATACAGACTTGTGATGCGGGTTAGTGAGAGGAGGATAGGAAAACCATGTAACAGCATACATTTGATCTAATTAAATCAAAAGAAAATCCAAAGCTCCAGGGACAAATGACTGATTCCAGAACTGAAGCAGGAAAAGTGCAGGATGAGCCCTGAACTCCCGGGTGCACTAGGAAGTGAGGAACTCTCAAAAAAAATGATGGGGATGCATCAGAAGCACACAAGAACCAGTCTGAAATAGTCTGGACCAATTTGAGCACAAAAGAATAATGCCGTTGGTAATGTATTATAAATATTGGAGTGAAACAAAACTCCTGAGTCTATACCAAAATAAACAAATGAGTAAACAAATATATCCAGGGAAGAGAACATTATTCCTTACCGTACAATGCCAAGTAATAAATACAGAAGCTAGAAAATCATTAATGAATAGGAGAATTAGTAGGTGAAATTTTAATTTTTTTAAAAAAGGGCATTTCTACAGTCTCAAAATAGTTCCACAAATTACTTGTTAATTGCAAAGGGAAAAACAGTTAACTTGACAAAGAGAAATCTGGAGGACATTTTACTTCAATCAATCAAAGCTAACCTCACCAATATTGGGACACAGGGACATTATGTGACTCTTGAAATGATATACTGAAAAAGGCAGAACATTCTTTTCCTGATATTCCTGCCAAAAATGCGTTGCCAGGATCTATCATGAGCAAACATCAGACTGACATGTTTTAGGTAAAAGGAAACTAGGTAGAAAGAGAACTAAATGCAACACCCGATGCTGGATTGGATCGGGAACCAAGAAAAGAATAGCTATAATGGATTTACTGGGACAAATTGATAACATTTGAATATGGAATGTGGATAATAACATTATATTAGCGCTAAATTTCCTGTTATCACCAGCTCTGTTGTGGTTATATAAAAGAATAATATCCTAGGATATTATCCTAATAATATCCTTATTAAAAGAATAATATCCATGTTCCTAGGAAACATATACATGTTTAAGAGTAAAAGGAAATGATGTTTTCTACTCATTCTCAAAAAATATATATTAATATTACAGGTTACATATATATATGTGGTGTATATATGTGTATATAGAGAGATAATGGCTCAAAATGTAGATATCAAAAAAGTCACAAAAGGGGCAGCTGGGTAGCTCAGTCAGTTAAGCGTCTGCCTTCAGCTCACATCATGATCCCTGGGATCGAGTCTCACATCTGGCTCCCTGTTCAGTGGAGAACCTGCTTCTCCCTTTTCCACTGCCTGCTGCTCTGCCTACTTGTGCTCTCCATCTCTCTGTCAGATAAATAAATAAAATCTTTAAAAACAAATTTAAAAAAATTAAAAAGTCACAAAAGAAGAAAAAAAAAAGCCAAAGCACAATGTTTAATTTTATGTCTTGAAATGTGACTGTTATTTATATTGATATAAGAAACCAATATCTAAACTTCAAGCTAATTCTTTGCTTAATAGAAAACTCTGTTATTTCATTGGCCCCAATAGAAGAAAATGGCAAAAATGCAATAAAAAGGAGTTCAAATTTAAAACAACATGATGTGGTCTAAAGTATTTACTTACTCTTAAAAACTTGATAGTGGTGACATGAGAAAGGGATTCTTGCCTAGCCAGCTCATCCAAATACATAAACACAGCAATCCCCCATGCCAATTGTTCTTTCTGCTCATGCTCCATCTAAGGTTTCACTTTTTTTTTTTTTTTTTTTTTGGTGTCTCTACCTGAGGATAAAAATAAGTGCCATTTTTCTATCACAGAGGGTTTAGACCTATAACACCTACAATCTTCAGATTCAGCCACACCATGAAGCCCACAAGAAAAACACCTGGCAATTCTGAGTGTTTATGGGTTCAGAATTATTCTTCTGCACAAGGTCAAGTTTCCATCTATCCTGAGTGAGCCTCTCCACTGCCCACAGGCTCTCTCATTTGTAGCTTCCTACTTGATTCTTCATTGCAACTCCCTAACCTAAGCCTTCAGGCTCAGTTCCTGCCCTATTTCCTTACTGCTCTCTAATTTCACCAGAGACAAGAATCCACCCCTTCTGTCTACACCATGACAATCTATTAGTTCTGCCAACTCCCCACTCTTTTTTTATTTAGTCTCTGCCTTGACAAGGGAAATTTTTCAACCAAGAAAGTTTTTCATGGAACTATGATTCTCTTAGGAACTTTCAATCTGTAGGTATTTGTGAACTCAAGTTAGAATACACTATCTCTCTATGAGAAAAGGATATATGTCCTGGAAAAATCTGAGATTTATTTATTTATTTATTTATTCCTTTCTTTCTTTCTTCCAAGACTTACTTATTTATTTTCAAGAGAGAGAAAGCACAAGCAGTGGGGAGGAGCAGAGGGAAAGGAAGCGGGTGAGAACTGCAGTTTCCCTGATGAGCGCAGAGCCTGAAGCAGGGCTTGATCCCAGGACCCTGAGATCATGACTTAAGCAGGTAACAAGAGTCAGATACTTAACTCACTGAGCCACCAAGGCACCCTGAGTTTGCCTTTCTAACACGTTCCCTGCTTCTGCCACTGCTGTTGGACTTTGAGAACTGTGGCACTAGAGTTAGCTGTTGGGTCCTTTTCTAGTAGTGTGATACTGTGTCTCTACCTATTCACTGAGAACAAGCAAACAGTTTACTCTTAAACATAAAAGAGCTTGTCCAAACTCACTCACGAGGAGATAAATGCAAATTAAAGTTACACGGAGATGCAATTTCTCACTTATTGGATTGGCAAAAACTTAAAAAGTATAATAACACACTCTATTAGTAAAGCTGTGGAGAAATGAGCCCCCTCCTATACTGCTGGTTAGTATGAAAATTGGTACTACCCTTAGACAGGGACATTGTGCCATATCTAACAAAATTATTTATGTATCCTCTTAGGATATAGATGTCCCACTTTTAAGTAATTCATTGTGCAGATACACCTCCAATAACTTGAAAGCACTGGTTGGTGCACAAGATATTCCTTGCATTACTTGTCAGTGCCAAATACCAGGAGCAACATGCCCAAACACACGTGGTCCGTTGAATAAGCTGCGGTTACATTTACACAGTAAACTCCTAAGCACCCTGCAAAGGGATGAAGCAGAGTTCTGTGAGGTAAGGCAGAGTGCAAAAGAGAGCTCCATTTTCATTAAGAAATATAAGCAAATATGGTATCTAATCACATGTGCAAGGAACAATAGAGGGAGGATAAGCCTGACACGAATGTGGTTGGTTACCTCAACAAGATGACTGAGGACTGGAAAGCAGGGAAGGAAGTCGAGGGTGGCAACAACCCTTCTCTGTATATACCTTTTTGTACAGTTGTGACTTTTGGAACAACATTAGCATTTTACATCCTCAAAAAAGGAGAGAACAAAAGCAAAAGAAAATCAGGAAGGATAAAGAAAAAAATCTCTGAAATGGAGGATAAATGAAAACAAATAAACCATATTTCAAAACAATAACCTAGCCACACCAAATGAATTGAGGAGAGAACTAACCTAAGCAACGTTTGCATACAAGATTTAGACAAAATGCCCTCAGACTAAAGAACAAAAGAGTTTTAAACAAACATTGAACTCCAGTTAGTATGTTTTCTTTTTGCAGAGGCCTGGTTTAGCAATTCTGAAATTATTTTTTTATATTCTAGAACTGGCAAAAATATTATTATATTGTGGATAATGGGAGGCAGTTTTATGATTGTTGGAAACAGGATTTACAGATACTGAAAGGGATGAAGCTAAAAAAAGAAAAAATAAATAAAAATAAAAAAGAAAGGGAGAATGGGCCCTGTGATATTGGACTGGAGATGGAGGTGTTAGTGTAAACTCATGTGTTTTATATATAAATAGGAGAGAGAGAGAAGAGACGGGAGAATAAAGAGAGAGGATATAAAAATAGACATAAACATGTGAAAGGATATAGAAATAATTATATTCCAGCAGAAATGAACCCATCTCTTTAGATAAATGGTCAGTCTCAGGGTTGAGGCAGAGAGATCACAAAATGTGCGAGAAACATCATGTTACTCCAGGAAATAAAGAAGAACCAAAAGAAACACAGGGACATGCCAGAAGGTTATAGGAGCCAGTCTGAGAGACTCCTACTTGCCAAAGCTGAGATAATTGGGACATCAAAATAAAAAATAGTATTAAACCCCACTGAATAAAGCAATAATCCATGAGACCATATGCTATAAACAAAATAAGGGAAAAAAATAAATCTTTAGAATAGAAAGGCAGCTAATAAATACTGAGGAAATTATAAAATTAGAAAAATCACCACTTAACAACCATCATAATAATTAATTCAGGCCAGAATCTCCAGGGAATGCTAAAACTCAGTGAAATTTGACAAGTAACAGGATATTTATAGAGTTTCAAAGTTCCTCTCCACAAATATTTATTAATTACCAAAGCGAAAGTCAGAGTTTTATAGCAGAGAAACCTGGCAGACAGGACTTTAAGTTATCAGAGTTAATGTTGCCCATAACAGAACAAATCAGCAACACACCTCTTGATGGGTGCACTGAGTACAAAACATCACTTCCATAGGGTTCCTGTCAAAAGTGCATAAGCTCAAACTAATTAGCAAGAAACATCAACAAGCCCAAACTAAAGGCTGCTATATACTTGGCCTGTACTCTTTAGAAAGCTAAAAAACTTCCAAATTAAAAGATGATAAGAGATGTGACAGTCCATAATCCTAGATTTTCTTTCGCTAGAAGGAAACATTCTTGGGACAAGTGGCAAACCTGAAGAAGGATTGCAGATTACATAATAATGTATTAATGTTTAATGTCCTACTTTTTATAATTGTGTTGTGGTTGTGTAAAAGAATGTTCTCACTTCGTAATAAAATAAGGCTAAAATCATTAGAGGTAAGGAAACATCATATCTATTGCTTACTGAGAAATAGTTCAGGAAAAAGCATATATAGGTAGGCTGATGATGATGGAAATGAAGAGATGATAGATGATAGATTAGATAGATAGAGAGAGAAAGATAATAGATAGATAGAAAAATAATTGTTGAATTTGAAGAGCCTGGGTGAAGAGTACGTAAGAATTCTTTGTACTATTCTCATAACGTTCTATAAATCTGAAAATATGTCACAGTATATATTTTTTTAATTCCCCTTGGCTGAAAGGCAATAACATATATGCAGAATGCTACCTTTGTTACCTCTGCTAACTGGAGATGTCCCACAGCCCAGCTGGCTTCACTCCCACTTTGGCACATTAGGACAGTAGGCATAAGACTGGGAGTCTGAATATTTAATATTGACTCAGATCCTAACTATGTTTCTTGGGCAAGCTATTTATCATCTCTGTACTTGAGAGTTCCGGTGTGAAGGAAGGTTTAAACAAGATAATCTCCCAATCAATTATCAAATATCTCATGGAAATATACTAAGTGCTAGGACTGTGACAGTGAGCAAAACACCTGCTCACATGGAAATAGTGATCTAATGTAGACCACTAAAGACGTAAAAAATTATTTAGGCAGATCAGTTTCTGAAAGAGATAAAACATAAAACACATATAACATAAAACAGAGATCTGGGAATGTGAATCAAAGAGATTTGAGTCTGGGGAGATCAGGGAATGCTTCCCTGAAATAGTCACAATTAATCAGAGACCTGAAGGCAGGGTAGGGGCTAACTGGACAAAGAACAGCTGGGGTAAAGAGCATTCTAGGAAAGAAAAAACTGTATGTGCAAGATCTGAGGGAGGAGATTGCTTGGTATCTTCAAGGTTTTGAAAGAAGTCCAGATGTCTAAGGAATAGAAACAGAGAGAAATGTCTCAGGCTAGTGGTACAAGATTGGACGGGGAGGTGGATGGGACCATACAGAATGACGAATAACATCTCAGGAAGATTAAAATGTCTTCCTAATATATTATTGTATTTTTATTAAGATTTATTTATTTATTTTGGGGGGAGGGGAGAGGCAGAGGGAGAGAGAAAATCTCGAATCAGATTCGCTGCTGGGTGCTGAGTCTGACATAGGGCCCTGAGATCATGACCTAAGTGGAAATCAAAAGTCAGCCCCTTAACAGACTGCACTACCAGGTGCACCCCCCAATCTACTTTCTATTTAAAAGATACTCAATATAGATGTTTGACTTTAAAAAAGAATCCAAATTTCATAAGTCCATTATTATATGGCTCAGGACTTGAGTGTCTGCCTCATAATAGTTACTTAAAACTACTTGTTGAATGTCAAATATATTTATTACTCTATAGCTCTTCAGCCTAGCAACTACATCTGATAAAAGTCTGCTATACCATAGAGGGCCTGGAAGCCATCATAAAATTATCATTCTGTTCATTAGGGGCTGGCACAATCAAATCTTGACACTGACAGAGAAGTTAACCAACAGTGACAGAAAAGGAAAGAGTTCTCAAAATAGAATGCCTGATGGCTGCAAAATCATTTAAAGCCATAGCCAACTAGGTTGTGAGAGCCTGAATGATTGTCCCATAACTGGGAGACTGACAATACCATCTAATATGCCCTGTCTATAAGTTAGAAATATAGGTTAATTTGTGGAAAGTTATGATTTCCCAAACTTCCCTGGAACAATAAACTTAACTTCCATTGGGACTTTTGTCACATTGATTATAAGGAGAGAGCACATGTTCACCATGAAGGATCAAAAAGAAATTCATGATCTTATGAAATGGAGACAAAGTGGGTCTATAGCCTTAAACCAATCTAAGCTAAAACCATTGGGCCTATGGCTTTTTAGTAAAATCTGGGGTCTAGACTTTCATCTTCTTCCAATAAAGCTGCTGAGCTAATCTGCTATTATTTTCCATCAGCATAGATTATTGCACAAAGCCCACTCAGAGTGTCTATGTTCTCACTAAAAGTCAGTGACTGTGTGTGTGGTCATGGAGGAGGGTTTTGGGGGATCACAGCAGGGACCTGACCCTTCTGCAAACCAGGCTTGTTGATGTGCTTCATGTAGCAACTAACATGACTGAGTGTTTGAGGGGACCTCATGAAAATGGTGTAGACCAGTCCTCTAGCTCAGGGTCAGTCCTTAGTGAAAACTCATCCTTAGATGACAGAAAGAAATGTATCTGCTCCAGGCCCACCTCCCCAGAGTAAGAGATGAGAGAAGACCAGAACCTCTGTGGGTGAGATTTGTGTCAGGTAACCCCTGCACGCCCTGAGATCACTGCATCCAGGGTCACTTCTGCCCCTGAGGGGGGAAATACCTAACCCTGTTCTTGATGGCAGTTTACCAAATACTGTCTCTGAATTAAAGCTCAGATTTCTCAGTTTGGCATCTAAAGCCCTCCACAGAGTGGCTTTCTCTTCCCTTTTCAGTGCTTACTCCTCAATATCCTTTAGCCAAACTAAACCGATTCTCTGAGTCCTATTCCCCTCACATTCAATTCTCCCTCTTGACACGTCCCAGCTGAGTTCCAGAGTTCTGCAGAGAGGCTTGTCTTCTGAAAAGCCTCTCCCCATGCCCATCTCTCCACCTCTCAGCTTCTGTAGTCCTTAGTCCTTTGTTCTACCCCTAGTTTATATTCTTTTATTTTATGTCCAGATACTGGGCTAGCCTTACTTCGTTTAACTATCTACAAAATCATCTCTACTGTGAAAGATCAAATGAAGCAAAGAGAAGTTAAAAGTTTTGCCCAGGCTAAATTGCTCATGTTGGTAACATAGGATGTAGCCAATAATTAGTTTGGAAAGTGCATGATATTCAAATGCAGTATTTTCAATAAGTGAAAAATTGATAACACAATCCACCTGAGACTGTTTTGAGTATTTTAACCTACTTCAGAAGTTAGCAGCATGGTAAGTACGCTCCAGTGAAATACATCTAGAACATCCATTTATTTCCCAAGTATAACATCGTTTGTACATTTATAGGATTTCTTATTTTATAAGCAAAGCAAGAAGCTTATAAACGAAGTATGAAGGGGAAGCTGAGGTGGTTTTATTATTTAGAAAAACAACTGATGCAGCCATGATAAATCTAAATCCTGTGAAACCAAGGTCAAAATTTCTCATTTTTTTTTCCTCTTCATCTTTGAAGTAGCAGGAAGGTAGTCTTCCCAGAAAATGGACAAAGGCCATCTCTCTGATCTCAGCATCCCCAAACCATTCTCTGCAAAAACAAATAACTAATTACTAAGATGAAGAAAAATCAGCTGGGAAAAAACTGGCAACAGTGAAGATATTCTATGGAAGAAAGTGCAAAGTCAGCTCTCTCTGATAGGGAGAACTCAACACTAATTAGCACAGGAAGGAGTAAAAGCTGATAGGGGACAGCCCTACTCCGGCCTAAAAAAACAAAAGAATTCTAAAAATACACAAGAAAGTGCACTGTGAAATCCTCATCTCCTACAACTACTCCCTGCCAGAACTGGGGTATCCCTCCCAGAGCCAGCCAGGCATGGAAGATTGGGTTTCCCTGAAAACAGAGATTGGAACTAAGAAAAGCCCACCCATGGAGTGGACCAAGCTGGGAGCAGTTACTTAGAACAATGGAGGTAAATGCTAAAGACAAAGGAAGAGGAAAGAAAAAAATCTTAACTGTGAATTTCTTGGTATAAAGGATTCTTACACCATCTGGAGGCAATCTGAGACTTCAGGACTATCCAGTTTCATCTGATGTGGGATGCAATTCACCCTCTTCTCAAACCACAGTGGTAATAAACAGCATAGGTAATTCCTTCTATCTCATCCTAGTTAAGTCACATAAATATGGCTATCTCTAGCTGGGGAAGGGAAAGCTTCCTTTGAGCTGAGGAGGTCAGACACAATGGAATTCTCTCGTATGTCTTGAATACCAGATTTTTTTTTCCATAAGAAGAAATTACACATACAAGAGTTTTGTGAAGCTTCTCCTTCATGTTTTTACTCCAGGTGGGGTGCTGCCTCATAGAGGGTGGACAGTTGACACTTGGCATCCAGCCCTGCCATGTTCTCAAGATGTCCTCATTCCACACCTCAGGACTCACAGATATACCTTGCTTAGAAAAGTCCACAAATGGAGTTGTGGACAAAAGCAATGGGCATCAGGGCTCCTCAAGAAGTTGTAGCTATCTCCTGACACTTAATACTTACATATGATACTGGTCTACCTTGGGCCCTTTGTGTTAGAATCAGTGCCATTCCTCCATCCTAAAAGGACTGAGAACCATTCTATCCTCTGTAATTTTTATGAGATCTCTACAGCCCACTTAGCAATAGCTCTCCTACCTAAAATTGACCTGAGGGATACCATCCAGCATTTCTGAGCAATGTCTCAAGAGCCCCTGACTATGCCACCAAATTAGGGGTGCAGACCTGACAATTATGACTAACCCCAGTTATGACTTTTAATTATATAGCTGATTGTTTGGGCAAAGTATGTCCCTTCAAAGGAGAATCTCCAGAAATTATTAACCAAACCCATTAACTCCACCTATATCTTGCAAAATAAAGCCTCTGGAGAATAAAACCAAAGTAAGCTAAAATTAGAACATGTTGGACTCTCCTACAAAACTTTCTTCTGTTGA
The DNA here is from genome assembly GCA_003697995.1 of Taxidea taxus jeffersonii. Taxonomy (NCBI): domain Eukaryota; kingdom Metazoa; phylum Chordata; class Mammalia; order Carnivora; family Mustelidae; genus Taxidea; species Taxidea taxus. The sequence continues at coordinate 37,385 of RCUC01158890.1, forward strand.
GCAGTTGTGCATGTAAAAGCTGCCTAGATGTTTTACTAGGCATCTTGGAGATACAGAAAGCAAAGCAGCATATACTTGACTGTAAATTTTTTTCATATCAGATGCCCTGATTTTGTTAGCTCTCCAGTGTCAACTACAGTGCCTGACAGATATTTAAAAAGAAATAAATGTTAGAGTCTGAATCCATTTGTAAGAAAAAGAGAAAGTGTGAAATACTATGTTTTAGAAATACTGTCAGTTACAATTGGAATCCATTTTAGAATATAAGTGTTGTTTTGAATGTTATTATATGTAAGACCAGTTTTAAGAAGATCTAAAACAGGCCTAAATAAGGAGGGAGAATGGATTATTAACCTAATGTATCCAGTGAGAAAGACTTAATTACAGAGGAGTCCAGGAATTGCAAATGGCTTACTGAGTATCTAAGCAGGAATGGAAAAATGAAAGGACTCGTGAGGTTGGCAAACTTACCTGTGACTAGAACAACCAAGCTATTGCCCAAACCCTATACACCATCCAAGGTATAATAAAAATCTAAGATATTCAGGGGCATCTGGCTGTCTCAGTAGGTTAAGCGTTGGACTCCTATTTTGGCTCAGGTCAGGATGTCAGGGTCATGAGGTGGGAAGCCTGCTTCAGACTTTCTCCCTCTCTCTCTCTCTCTCTCTGACCCTCCCCTCTGCCACTTTCTCTCTCAAAAAACAAAAACGAAAACAAAAACTAAGACATTCGAACATTTGAAGACTACAGCAAGAAGGGGCCTCTGGAAGGAGCATATCCATAAACCCTAGCACTCTCATAATTAACTATAATAGTATAAGGAGGATTGATGGGGCCTATGTGAATGTAAATGTTACTGTATCGAAAAAATGTTTAACTTACTAAGCCAAACCTGTTGGCCAGTTGTCCTGGGCCTTATTCCCTTAGATGCACTATTACCAAAGTAAGCTCTTACTTTTCTCCTTGAGATTCAATTTAATTTTTGGTTTTAAGTGTGCCAATTTATATTTTAGAGATAGGTTTGTAAATCCTAGGAGACATGGTTTATATCTGGAGATATTTCTCTATCCTAGTAAGTATAATCTAAAATTTCCCTAACCAGATATTGGGGATATAGTTTCTAAATTCATTTCATTAAAGAAAATAAAAGACTACACAGTAAGAAATAATCCTCACCATTTTTTTCATCTAAGTATGTTAAAGTCATCTCAAAACTGGCAAAAAAAAAAAAAAAAAAAAGCTAATCCATAAAACTCTGCACAAACACAAGCCAAACCACACTCATAAATAACAGTGTGCCAGCAGATAATTTAAGTGAGCCATAGAGCTAAATGACAAGACCCACTGATAAGAGAGGCAAATTTGCTCTATCTCGGTTCCCAAGAAATCTTCTGAAAGGATAAATAGAAAGTTTTTATTTCTGACCCCAGGAACAATAAGAACCACAAGAAATTATGCCAGGAGTAGAGCACAGACTTCTTTAAAAGCTTGTAAGCAATCTATATGTTTATTCTTTTCCTCATTTCAAAGAAAATCACATCTCATTTTATTGGGCTGCTAGGAACATTTACAGGAAATGCTTTTTTAAAAAAAGAAAAGTAACCAGGAGAACAAATGTGGCTACCTAGCTCATTGCAATTCTATGCAAATGATATCTGATACCTACTGAAAGCCAATACAGAGACATGTATCAGCAAAAATATATCGCTCGTTTCAATCCAAATTCCATTTATCCTCTAAATCTCCTAGGAGTTCTGTGGAAATGATTCTCATTAACAAATTTGACAGATTCCATATGGCGAGTGAGCTGAAGCGATATCTCAAGGTTATTGAGAAAATCACTAGTGAAAATATATCTAGGATGCAAGAGAAGTTGATTTTTAAGTCTAATTCTTAGACTATCAGAATTTGAATTAACAGAACCCAAAATGAATTCAAAAGGTAGTCATTAAAGAGTTGAAAGCTAGGTAGAGAGATGAGAATGATCTCCTAACAACCTAGGTTTTAGTGATTCTGAAACTATAATTTGTTTAAAGCTGAGTATAAAGTCATTATTAATTTAGAGAACAAAGCATTTTTAAAAGAGACACTGTCCTCCTACTCTCTGCACTAAAATCTGCACAGCTAAGAGGTATTGTGCTTTTAGCTATGTACTTGGATATGGGTATATTTTTAACATTCTAATAAATAGATAATAGGTCACGCAGTTAGAAAAATTGAGCAGAATCACAGAGAGTTCAAAATGCATTCTGTTTTTCAGCCAAAATCTGCCACCATGTATCCCCCAAATATCAACAGAAATGATGCATAAGTTCACATTTAAACTCAGATGATAGTCCCTGAAATCAAGGATACATTTCAAAATCTATCAATTATTAAAAGGAAAACAGATACTCCACCATTCTAGATTATGCTCTGCTGGTCAGCTAGTGAACTGGTGGCACAGGCTGCCCTTCCTTTTGTTAGACAATCATGATGCTTTGTTTCTAGTTATACAATCAGATGATTCGGGTTTTTTGTATAATCAACATAAAGTCTCATTCGACCCATGAACATTAATACTATTAAGTAGAAACTCCATGTAAAAGTTAAACAGATGAATTTAGGATAAGACTGAAAGGAAATCTGGCAAAAATCCTCCTTCAAACCATATTCATTGGAAATAAAAATGAGAATTTGTGAAGTCAACATATTCGTAGTCTTGGTGTAGTTCTGCTGCAGCCAGACTAGGATCTATGAATGAATTATTCCTGAAGATCGCCTCAGCATGGATGTGGCTAAGAAAAGTTCAGTGTCAGGTAGGCTAGATTGAAATCAGATATCCTGAACAGTAAGGGTAAATAAAACACACAAAAGAAGAATCATATGTGATCCAGTAATTTTCCAAGTATTTATCAGTCACCAAAGTCGCTCTTTGTTGCAACCCAAATCTCCCAGGTTCACCATTTCTTCTCCTGCTACTATGTTCATTTTACAACTTTTTTTCTGACCTATTGCAAATTCCTTGTTTTTCTCTTCCTTCTCCTAACCTACAGATTACCTGTTGCCAGATCATTCTTCCTACAATCTGCTTCCCTCATTTTATTCCCCTACTCATATTGGCCATTGTGTGTCTATTCTCCATAGTAATTTTATCTATCAATAATTTCACGTGAAGAAGGCAAATTTAAAGAAATTTATATTGTTCTTTTTCTTTTTCTTAAAGCTGGGAGTTTGTTTTCTTCTTGGTCTGTGCATCTCAAGATGCTTTTTTGAGTCTTCAAAAAGTACACCCTGTGGTCCATGGAGCTTAACTCAACCTTCTTTTTCCCTTCCCCACCCAACACAAGAATTTCAACAAAGAACTTTGTAACTGGTAGGTAGAACTGAAAAAATAGGGATCATGGTTTAATTAAGTGTAGCCATTAAAGATTCTGATTGGGGAGACATCTTTTTTATCTAAACATCATTAAAAACAAGTATCAAATTACAGAAACTTGGGGCCAAACCTTGGAATTGCTGTATCACTTGTGATTCATAAATTTAAACCAAAATTTTAAAGCTATTATGTTAATGTCATTCATAATCAAGATTTTCAGTATAAATATATAACTAAATATATAAATAAAAACCCTCAACTGTTATATTTGAATTGGAAAGAATAGTAAGTACTCACAATTTACTTTTTTTCTTTTACACACACACACACACACACACACAGGTCTTTTTTCTTTCACACACACACAGGTCTTACTTTTTTCTTTTACACACACACACACACACATACACACAAACACACAGGTCTCTCTTTCTATTCCTCTTTACCGCTCATCATTCATTCTCTTGACTTTATCATTTCTTTGAAACTTTACTCCCATCACTGTCCAGTCCTGTCTTTTCTATATTCTGGAATCCAAATTCCAATCCTGTAATTTCAATAGTACATCCTTCCAGTGTGGACCTCTCAGTACTTCAAACCCCATGTGTGCAAGGACGTGTCCTAACATGAAGAATCAAAACTTAAGAGTTAACCATCTTCTACTTGCTTCTTCATCTTCACAATCAAATCCTTTGGATGTTTTTCATCTGAAATGTCTTTATACCTTTCTCATCTTCTGTCTGCATTCTCACTGCTACAACCTACCAAGTTTTAATTGCCTCTCATATCACATTACTAAAAAAAATCTGAAAATAAGTCTCCTTACTAACCCTAAGCCATCCTGATACCTTTCTCTCTACTTCCCATTCCATACCAGTACTAATATTCATGAAATATCCCTTTTATCAGGTCACGTCCCTGGCCAAAACTTTTAAGGTCTCCTATTTCCTACAAAATCAAAAGGTCTTTTGCCTGGTTTTTACATCCCTCTGTTACAACGCAACAACTCCATCTCAAATATGACCTCACCTTTCTACCCGGAGCATTTTCCCTTCTACTCATCCCCATCTCTGTGCCTTTGTTCCTCTTCGTTTCTTTACCGGCAATACCCGTCCCTTTCCTCACCATCTATTCTTCAACCCTTGATCATCATTGAAGGTCCAAGTTTACATCTGGAATTAAGCTTTTCCTGAATTACACCTGCTCCCAGTCATCTGCCCCTCTCTAAAGTCCTACAGCATTTATTCTTTGTACCACCAATTTCAGATTTTAATATAGATACAACTATAATTTGTGTAATTCCTTAATTTTATCATATTTTATCATCAATCTCAAACTGCAATAGTCCATAAGTACTCAGAGTAAGAAGCATAAGAGAGATACAAAAAAAAAAAAATGGCTTCAAAAGGGGAAGTTACAGAGCATCAGGTGTTTTCTTAAGCTTCTAATAATCAGCATTTTTTTTAAAGATTTTATTTATTTATTTGACAGACAGAGATCACAAGTAGACAGAGAGGCAGGCAGAGAGAGAGAGAGGGAAGCAGGCTCCCTGCTGAGCAGAGAGCCCGATGTGGGACTCGATCCCAGGACCCTGAGATCACGACCTGAGCCGAAGGCAGAAGCTTAACCCACTGAGCCACCCAGGCGCCCCAGTAATCAGCATTTTAATGGAAAATAGAAGAAATCTAACTCAAACTGGCTTTTGAAAAAAAAAAATGAAAAAATACTGCTTTGTATCACTAGGAAATCCAAAGGGTCATCTAGATGTGAGGGCTCTCCTAATGTCATTAAAACTTTCTCCCAATCTTATGGTTCCATTTATTTCTGAGTCTGGGGTTCCCTTCCAGACAGATTTTCCTCCCATCCCAGGAAAAATAACCACTGGCAGCACAAGTCTGTCCATGGACTCATAACAGGCCAAATAGAAGAAAGCTCTCTTCCAGTGCCCACACATCAGGAAAGACTTTGATTAGCTGTGCCTGTGCACATGCCTACTCCTGGACCAATGCCTGGGCCAGCGTGCTGAGTTCTGTGATTATCCAGCAAGGATCATGGGTTCACAGAGCAGATATTTAGAGGTCAGCAATGAGAGAGGAGAAAGCTTTTGTTGGCTTCAATCATAAAGAAAGACATCGATTGCATCTGTTCATTGAACTGGTCACTTTCAAACTCATGGAACAACTGAACTGCCCTTATAATTTATGAAACAACTTTGGAGGATATCACTGTGGTCTCTGGTATCTATCTCCATTCTGATTTTCATATAACATACAAAGAAAAAAGAAGATGGGAACAGAATCTAGGCCTGACACATGAGCTTGCTGGCTTTTACCATTGGATTATTGTGATTTGGAGGGTAAAAGGGAAGTGAGAGCATTATCTTGTCATATGTGGGCAGCCTCTTCACCTGGAGTATTTGCATTCCAAAGCCATGTGTCATTAATCACAGGAATGTGAAGTATATCATTTGCCTTTCCATGCATGTGCCTTAAATGTTCATTTACCTTGGCTCCATGAAAAGCCAGACTGGATTCCCTCAGTCTTAAATCTCCCTTTAGCCTACTTGGTACCTTTTACTTAGAAAATTGAAAAAGAAACCACTTAAAAACCTATTAAGTATTGATATTAAGGCACTGCAATAGAAACAGAGCATTAAAAGAATGGTTTGAAATGGCAAGGTATGAATTCCAAAATTGTAATTTCAGCTTATTCTCTCCATAATGTGAGACGAGCCTCAGTTTCTTCATGTGAAAAGTGAATATAACAATGTTAGCCAAATGTTTTAATAATTTTAAAAAGATGAATATGTGTAATTTGTAATGTAACACACACTAGAAATGCTTGAACATAATTAGAATCATGAACAAATTTCATATTTTATGTAACTTCTAAAAAGTTAATAGAATAATTTGCATTTAGTTCACATTTTTCTCAATTCAGTATATACAATGAAGACTGCCTTAGACCTGGGCCTCTGATTGTGGCTGATAAATGGAATAAATAAAAATACATCTCCCAAAAGGTCCACTTGTGAAACTCCAGAGGAATTTTCCCTAATAAAAACTAAGGAAAACAGAAGTCATCCTACAAAAATGTAAACCCATAGTTTCTAGGACTGAGTTCCTTTTCTTCATGGCTTCTCTTGCACAAGGGATATATTTCCTATTTACAGTTTGATCTTTAAAAACATTTCCATATTAAAATATCAGGATCTAATTTGACTTCCTGTTGAAATGCAAGTATTATTCACAGCTCTCTTCATGGGTCCTTCCTCTGTTCTCATCACATGCCTAAGATACAATGAGTCTCATGTTTTGTTCATCTAAACTTAACTTTCCATCCATCGGATTAAGGAGTCCATGTGTTTTATTGAAGTCTGAGCACTTGCTCCTGTTGACACGGCCCAATACAATGCAAGGAAGCCACGGCATTGCAGAGAATGTGTACCTTTCAGTTTGAGGTTCAGGGGTCATCAGGGACAAAAACCACTTTCCCATGACCTTGTAGCTTTAGAGAATCAAGACTTATTTGCCATGCAGAGGGGGTATCTGGCCTTATGATACTCCATTTCCTTTCCATGTTTAGATTAAGTCATAAACTCAAATCTCAATCAGAAATGTTCCTCTTGAATCTTAGAAAGGTTGCAGGGAGTGGTGTATATGGAAGGAAGACACAAAGCTTCACTCTTCCATTCAAAATGATGGTATGGGACCCCCACAAATAAAACTGAGTGAATCGTATACAAAAATAGTACAGTAAGAAATGGACACCTTGCTCCACTATACAGAGTTCAGCATGATAGTCTATTAGCAAAGAGCATGCAAACAATGTATACAGTGGACCTTTAAGATTTTAAAGGATAAAGAGGGGAAAAAAGCAATATTAATGTAAACTTCCTTGTTCTTCCACTCCAACCAGTAATCTATTATTTAAAAAGAAAAAAAAAAGTTGACTTTGGCTTCTGTATTCAATCCAAATGCACTTACTCTATCACATAGCTGGCAAGTTGCTAAACCCCAAACTCCCCGCCCCCCCAAAAAAAAAGTCAATTCGAGTAGAAGTTAACTGGATAGGAAGTTTTGAAGAGATAAATTTCTAGGGCTGACAAGTGAATAGCCTTGGACAATAGAAAACTGTTATTTAGATTTTAGCCATCTGGCATGTAAGCATTTAAGATTCATTTTCTCTCTCTTTTTTTTAATGGTGTGTCTAGCCAGTTATCAAATAGAACTCTTTTAAGGATGTTATCTTGCCTCTCCAGCACTGTGACTCCTTGCCTAATTTCTGTTTCTCTGCACACCAACAGACTGTGGCTTTGTCATTACCCTTGTTCTCCTCCACACAAAGTCAACCACTCTCTTCCAGGCATTTGGTTAACACATTATGAACACATAATAAGATGTTCACTCGCACAGATGTATAAGCCTTAAAAATAGCATTTTCATAACCTCTTCTGGTTCAACTATTTTAAGGCTGCTGTACTCCCATATCACAAAGCCCTGCTATTTATACAGCCCCACGTATAGAAGATTCATTCCCCTGTGAGATTGCAGCCTGATGCACACAGAAGACAAAATTACAGGCCCCAAACTTGAGTCATCCTGGCTTGCCTATATTCCTTGAATGCAAGCCAAGTTTATTAATAATTTTTTTACATCAGAAAGAACGCAAAACAATTTTCATTTGACAAAAGGATATGAGGAAACAACATAAACAAGAAACGTGGCCAATCTCAACCCAAAAGGTGACCATCCCAGGCTGAAGCCGCAGGGAAATAGGGCAGATGGCTGGGAGTGCTCAGTCTGCCTGTGCCACAGCTCACCTGTGTCAGTGACCATGCTTCTTAGCCATACCTCGTTATTCACAGATGGACCACAGAAGAGAGGGAATGGACATCTTTACTGGTGGCTGGAGAAAAGATCCCCCTAAAATTATATCAAAACATTCTGAAGGAATGTGATGAAGAAAATACATTTACTTGGCATCCTGGACTATACGAAGAATTCCTTTTCCAAATAACTTTGGTGTCATATCCTTCTCCAAACAGTTTAAAGCCTCTATGGTTGCTGGTGAAGGTTATCTTCAGGAGCCCAGTGGTGACAGAAGTATCAATGGCTTCACTCTATCTCTCCAGAAAGTACAGGAAAGAGGGAGAGTGTTACCCCAATTTGCCAAGGCACAGAACAAAGTTTCTGTAGAGTGAAGTCCCTGGTTTAGATTTATTTGGCCAAAGGACTTCAAGGAGAATGACTGGTCTCTAGTGTATGCCTTTGGCTGAGTACCAAGGGTAGGACTCGGGAAAGTGATCTGGCTAGGAGTCCAGATCCTACCTGCCAGACGCCTGGCCTCTCTTTCCATACATGGCCCTCAGAGGACAGGGAAGGGAAAGGCAGAGCAACAGTGGATTATAAATTTCCCCTTCACCTAGTCCCCAAAGACTTCTCACAACCTTTGCAGGCCCAAAGCCCTGCAACAGTGAACAATCAGAGCCTGGCCTCTCAGTCCTGCAGGAAATTTACTCCACTGTTCATGACACAGATACAGAGCATTCTAGCTCTAGGTTTTATGTTCAACCTAATCCCTATTCTCTAGACCATGTGGCTTCACTCTCAAAAGCAAAGACAAAAATCTCCACTACCTGTTACTTAAACAGGAAGAAACCTACTACTTTTACCTGAAAGGGCACTTGTTACATAGGAGTAGGTGCTGGCCAGGAAAGACCCCAGTGTGTGGGGCCTGCCTTCTCCCACCTTCTCCTCTCCAGGCACACGTAGCCACTCGCCACCCATTCCGCCCCATTCTCCAGCCCTCACCCCTACACTCACAGCTGCTCAGAGCTGGTGTCCCGATGATGAAAAGACAGATCTATAGTTCAAGACTCAAGGACTCCGACATTCTCTTTGTTTAGGGCACGCTCATGGCTATGAAACACTGGAAACTGCCACTTAAGAGGACACAAGAACCCTGTTCCACTCACTGCTCAGTCCAAGCACATGCTAGATTCAAATTACTCCTACAACTGCTCGCAAGGAGGGTATGAAGAAGCAGGGAAGTCGGGGGGCCTGCCTTTCTAACACTGTTCCATATCAGAAGCTGATATGTGCTGTGGCTTTTTTTTTTTTCCCTTTAGCCAAGATATTTCCTATCTCTTTAGACAGAGAACTTGGTTACAAAGACCATTTATTAGATTCAAGGACAAGATGGAGAAGTCATTATAAACTATCAGAATGACAGAATACAGCAGGTATACATGTATGTGCATGTACATAAATATTTTCCTTTCTGCTTAGTTCTATGTTCTTTTACAGGGTAAATATGGAGATTAAACACAGATTATCCTCGATGACACATCATTTGCTGGGAGTCACGTAAAGGAAAAATGTGACCCAGAGAATAGGTACCATTCTGCTTCTGTAAAAACTGACTACAACAGGCTAAAGGGAAAACAGAGATTCACATTCATTCATTGCCATTTGCAACTTAGAATTACTCAAGTTTGCCTGGCCCCTGATGAGTCACCAGCTGAACTCCAGGAGCAGCAACACAGTCTGGGCCTTTCCAGGCAGTTCCAGGGTGGGTCGTGCAGAGGTCAGCAAACTGTCAAAAAGACTTTCCTTCCCTGGCTGCCTCTTAAAAATACCTTGGGAATGTCTGCCTGGAAGGATTAAGGTCATTTTGATACCTTATAAAAAAAAAAAAAAAGAACCACACCGTTTACCTCTAAAGATGAACTGTCCATAACAGATACAGACAAGGAATAAGGGCACCATATTCAAATGCTGATTATTAGGTTTCTAAAATAGGAAGCATAAAATGCTACCTGTTCCAGCATGAGGAAGGCAGGAATTCATTTCCACACTACCTCTCATCTTAGGCAAGATGCTTAGCCTCTAATTAGCTCCTTTTTCCTTCTTAAGGTACAGGAATGCTGATTCTCTATCTTTCTAATAATGAAGTTGTAATTGCAAGTTGCAAATGGTAAGCTGCTAGTCGTCATGTTATACCTCTGAGCTGAGACCTCACCGAGTGCAGAACAGCGCTGCAATTTTGCCACCCAAGACACACATCTGTCTGTTTTCTAAGGTATACAGGGAAAGGGTTTGCAAACACACTTAGTAACATAATCTACACCCCAGAATTTTGCCTCTACTGGCTGGAGAATTGCCTTCTGCGACTGATGCTCATTCCCCTTCTGTTCCCAGGAGATCACGGAAAGCAGCTGGTTATTACACAGAACAGAAATAATTTCTGGATTGGTGTCACAACCAGTTCAGGTGTGAAAAAATTTAATCAACTGTTCTATAAAACCAATAATCTCTCACAATTATTTGACAAAAATCTTTTCCTGATTTATTTTCTTGTTAAAAACTGTTTATACTGCACTCAACATTGATTGGTCCAGACAATTGAGTCAAAACATAAATTTTGCTTAGTTTTACATAAGCAATAATTTATTATTGCTATTATTTTTATATAGACCAAATATCTGCATTATTATGACTCAGTCTAAGACATTCCTATCCCTAATTCCAAATCATTTAATTTTTCTAAATAGTCACCATAAAAAATACTTTGAAATTTTCAAACTAAAACTTTGACAGAAATAATAATAATAGGACAGTATGTAACTACTCAGTCTTTCTAGTTTTGCAGTCATTTTTCTTCATCCTCTTCCCAAGATACTTTACCTAAGCTTTTCCTGATGTAAGCAGTGTGACCTTCTAAGCTAACTCTTATGAAGAAAGGAATGCTTTTTTTTTTTTAAAGATGTATTTATTTATTTGAGAGAAAAAGACACAAGGGGAGAGAGACCATGAGTGGGAACGGAAGAGGGAGAGAGAGAATCTCAAGCAGACTCCAGGGCTGAGCACAGAGCACAATGCTGGGCTTGATCCCATGACCCTGAGCCAGTCCCAAGGATTGGACACTTAAAACCAACTGTACCACCAAGGCGCCCCAAAAGGAATGCTTTATAACTAAATAGTAACTCTCACCCAAGTTGTGGAAAATATTTCAAATAATAGAACTAAAACATTAGATGAGATATCATGGATTATTTATCCAACTTACTGCCCAGTGAAGGACTCCCTTCAAACATCTTTGTGAAGGCCATGCCACAGTCTTCACACAAGGCTGGAGGTATTGCCAAACTGTGGCCAAACTGTGGAAAGAGCCAAGATGCCCTTCAACAGATGAATGGATAAAGAAGATATGGTCCATATATACAGTGGAGTATTATGGAGCCATCAGAAAGGATGAATACCCAACTTTTGTATCAATGTGGACAGAATTGGAGGAGATTATGCTGAATGAAAGAAGTCAAGCAGAGTTAATTATCATATGGTTTCACTTACTTGTGGAGCATAAGGAAAAACACGGAGGACATTGGGAGATGGAGAGAAGTGAGTTGGAGGAAATTGGAGGGGGGAGACAAACCATGAAAGACTGGACTCTAAGAAACAAACTGAGGGTTTTGGAGGGGAGGGGGGGTGGAGGGTTTGGTGAGCCTGGTGGTGGGTATTAAGGAGGGCATGTATTGTATGGAGCACTGGGTGTGGTGCATAAACAATGAATTTTGGAACACTGAAAAAAAAATCAAATTAAATTAAAAAAATAAAAAATAAATAAAGGGAAACCCTGTAAGAAAAATCTTTATAACTTTTGTATGCTTTTAAATTACATTTGTCTTGCACTTTCACTTTTCCTTTCAACCAATAAAAATGAGAAGTGAATTAAAATCTAACAGAAAACATACAGAATGACTTTTTTTCTTTTTTTTTTACATTGAGAGATTGGTTAGTTGGTTAATACCAATCACTTAGATCATGTTCATGCCACACAAAATATTTCCACTAAAATATTCTTTACAGGTTTCCTTATAATGGGATTCATGTGGCGTTTTAGGAGTGGCTCTTTCCTAGGCCAAACCAGACTATAAACAAATGTTAATTAAGCCCCTATTGTGCTCAGAGCACAAGGCAAGGATAATGGAGAAGTGTGACTCAGTCCTTGTCTTCAAGATCCTAAATCCTGGGACGCCTGGGTGGCTCAGTGGGTTAAGCCACTGCCTTCGGCTCGGGTCATGGTCTCAGCATCCTGGAATCAAGTCCCGCATCGGGCTCTCTGCTCGGCAGGGAGCCTGCTTCTCCCCTCCCCTCTCTGCATGCCTCTCTGCTTACTTGTGTGATCTCTGTCTGTCAAATAAATAAATAAAATCTTAAAAAAAAAAAAGATCCTAAATCCTATGGGAAGATACAGCATCTATTCATCAAATGGTAAATAAAATAAAAGGATCTTGAACTGAGTGTTAGAGAAAAAGCAGAGGTAATGAAAATAGAGTAAGGATAGCTTGGGAAAAGACAAGAATGGCTGAGTAGACTAGGGTAGGGATGAAGTGATTATGGTGCTCACATAGGGCAAAGAATAATGAAGCAATTTCCTAAAGGATAGTAAAAAAAGATGTGGTAAAGAAGCTGAGGAGAGCTTACATTACCAAAAGCCTTGTATACCAGGCTGAGAAATTCTGGACTTGTCCCATAAGCTAGATGTAGTCCATGGAGTGATGTGAAGCAGGTCTAACATGTGAATCCATGGTTTTCAAGAGATCTATGTACAATAGCTTAAAGATAAAAAAGTTTATAGCAAAGGCTGGATTGCACGATGCAAATAATCATCAAAATAATCCAGTTTGGGGAGAGGAGTCAGGATGGCAGAGGAGTGGCAGACTGAGATGCCATTAGGTCACAGGAGTTAAGCTAGATAGTTATCAAACCATTCCGAACACCTACAAACCCAAAAGGAGATTGAAGAGAAGAGGAGCAATTCTAGAAATAGAAAATCAACCACTTTCTGAAAGGTAGGATGTGCAGAGAAGTGAATCCGAAGCAACAGGAAGATAGACTGCGGGGGGGAGTGGCCAGCTCTCAGCAAGCGGTGGAGCAATGGAGCACAAAATCGGAACTTTTAGAAGTCTGTTCCACTGAGGAATATTGCTCCAGGGATTAAGTGGGGGTGGAGACCTCACAGGGGCAACATGATCTCAGGTCCTGCAGGGTCCCAGAAGGTTTGGGGGTGTCTGAATGTAGCAGAGCTCGCAGGTGTCAGAGCAGGGAAACCAACTACAGAGACAGAGCTGAGGAGTGAACTCTTTCAGCTCAGAGTTACCTTTAACTGTGATCTGTGGCACAGTTAGGCCATTGCTTTTTGACAAGGGACCTCACAAGTAGCAGAGGCAGGGAGACTCACCTTCCTTCTCTGGAGGCAGGAATATCCTGGGTTTGGAGACTCCAAATGGGGCCATGCGCCAAAGACAGAAACGCTCAATCAGAGGCCAGGTGAGCTCAGAGTGTGGCCAGAGACCAGGGAGACAGGAGTGATAGACCTCTTTTCTCTGAGGGTACACTGAGGAGTGGGGCCCCAAGCTCTCAGGTCCTCTGGGCTGGAGATTGGGGGGGCCACCATTTTCATTCCCATCCTCCAGAGCTCTACAGAAAGTGCTCAGGGAACAAAAGCTGCCAAGAGTGAACCTAAGTAGATTACTTAGCCTGGCCCCTGGCAAGGGAAGCACAATTCCACCTTAGGCAAAGACACTTGAGAATCAATACAACAGGCCCCTCCTGCAGAAGGTCAGCAAGAAATCCAGCCAAGACCAAGCTCACTGATCAAGGAAAACAGAGGAATTCCAGAGGAGAAGAAAGTAAAACATGGAATTCATGGCTTTCTCCCCATGATTCTTTAGTTTTGCAAAGTTAATTAATTTTTTTAATATTATTTTTTCTTGTTCTATTTTTTTAACATTTCCTCTCCCATCTTTTAACATTTTCTAACTAGTTTATCTTAACAATACCGTTCTAAAAAAAGAGTTTTTTAAAACCTTCATTATTATAGTCATATTTTATCCTTCATTGTATCTAACTTTATTTTTTTAAAAGATTTTATTTATTTATTTGTTAGAAAGAGAGAGAGAGCACAGGCAGACAGAGTGGCAGGCAGAGGCAGAGGGAGAAGCAGGCTCCCTGCCAAGCAAGGAGCCCAATGTGGAACTTGATCCCAGGACGCTGGGATCATGACCTGAGCCGAAGGCAGCTGCTTAACCAACTAAGCCACCCAGGCATCCCTCTAACTTTATTTTTTATATACATATAGGATTTTTTCTTATAAAAAGTTCTGGGATATAATTTCTTCTAATAGATCAAAATATACTCTAAATCTAGCACAGGGCTTTGTTCTAGTCTCCAGCCTAAGCAAATTCTCTCCACTTTCTTTTTCTTTCTTTTTCCAACCAACTTATCTTATCAATTCCTTTTTTAGACTTTTAAAAAAAATTTTTTATCTTTACAGTCATTTTCCATCCCTTCATCGTGTTCACTCTTATTTTGGTATATATATAAGTTTTTCTTTCTTTAAAAGTTTGGGAGGTAGTTTCCTCTAAGAGACCAAAATACACCCAAAATCAAGTGGGTGGCTCTGTTCTATATATATACTTTTTAAATTTTCTTAAATTTCTTTTTACCTCCCCCCCCCCCCGAATTGGGGTCTCTTCTGATTTGGTTAGCATACATTTTTCTGGGGTCTTTGTCATGCTTTTAGTATTTAATTCTCTTGTTCATATATTCTTATCTGGATAAAATGACAAGGCAGAAAAACTCACCACAATAAACAAGAGGCAGTACCAAAGGCTAGTGACCTAATCAATATGAACACTGGTAATATGTCAGATCTAGAGTTCAGAATGATGATTCTCAAGGTGCTAGCTAGGCTTGAAAAAGGCCTGGAGGATATTAGAGAAACCTTGGCTGGAGAAATAAAAGCCCTTTCTGGAGAAATAGAAGAACTAAAATCTAACCAAGCTGAAATCAAAAAAGCTATTAATGAGGTACAATAAAAAATGGAGGCTCTTACTGCTAGGATAAATGAGGCAGAAGAGAGAATTAGTGATATAGAAGACCAAATGACAGAGAATAAAGAAGCTGAGCAAAAGAGAAACAAACAACTACTGGACCATGAGGGAAGAAATCGAAAGGTTAAGTGATACCATAAGACAAAACAATATTAGAATGACTGGGATTCCAGAAGAAGACAAAAGAGAGAGGGGGACAAAAGGTATATTGGAGTGCATTATAGTGGAGAATGTCCCTAATATGGCAAAGGGAACAAGTATCAAAATCCAGGTGGTATAGAATATCCCCCTCAAAATCAATAAAAATAGCCCCACACCCCATCATCTAATAGTAAAACCTACAAGTCTCAGTGACAAAGAGAAAATCCTGAAAGCAGTTTGGGACAAAAAGTCTGTAACATACAATGGTAAAAATATTAGATTGGCTGCAGACTTATCCTCAGAGACCTGGCAGACCAGAAAGAACTGGCATGATATATTCAGAGCACTAAATGAGAAAAACATGCATCCAAGAATACTATATCCAGCTAGGCTATCATTGAAAATATAAGGGGAGATAAAAAGCTTCCAGGGCAAACAAAAATTAAAAGAATTTGCAAACACAAAACCAGCCCTACAGGAAATATTGAAAGGGGTCCTCTAAGCAAAGAGAGACCCTAAAAGTAGTAGGCCAGAAAGGAACAGAGACAATATACAGTAACAGTCACCTTACAGGAAATACAATGGCACTAATTTCATATCTTTCAATAATTACCCTGAATGTAAAAGGGCAAAATGCCCCAATCAAAAGACACAGGGTATCAGAATGGATTAAAAAAAAATCAATATGCTGTCTTACAAGAAACTCATTTTAGACCCAAAAACACCTCCAGATTTAAAGTAAGGGGGTGGAAAACAATTTACCATGCTAATGGACATCAGAAGAAAGCTGGGATGGCAATCCTTATATCAGATCAATTAGATTTTAAGCCAAAGACTATAATAAGAGATGAGGAAGGACACTATATCATACTGAAAGGGAGCAGCCAATTACATAAATGAATTAGTAACAAAATCAAAGAAACACATCAACAATAATACAATAATAGTAGGGGACTTTAATACCCCCTCACTGAAATGGACAGATATCCAAGCAAAAGGTCAACAAGGAAATACATGCCTTAAATGACACATTGGACCAGATGGATATCACAGATATATTCAGAACATTCCATCCCAAAACAACAGAATACATATTATTCTCTAGTGCACATGGAACATTCTCCAGAATAGATCACATCCTGGGTCACAAATCGGGTCTCAACTGGTACCAAAAGATTGGGATCATTCCCTGCATATTTTCAGACCACAGTGCTCTGAAGCTAGAATTCAATCACAAAAGGAAATTTGGAAAGAGCACAAATACATGGAGACTCAACAGCATCCTTCTAAAGAATGAATGGGTCAACCAGGAAATTAAAGAAGAATTGAAATAATTCATGGCAACAAATGATAATGAAAACACAACAGTTCAAAATTTGTGGGACACAACAAAGGCAGTCCTGAGATGAAAATATATAGTGATACAAGCCTTTCTCAAGAAACAAGAAAGGTCTCAAGTACACAACCTAACCCTACACCTAAAGGAGCTGGAGAAAGAACAATAAAGAAAGCCTAAAGCCAGCAGGAGAAGAGAATAATAAAGATCAAAGCAGAAATCAATGAAATAGAAACCGAATAAACAATAGAATAAATCAACAAAACTAGGAGCTGGTTCTTTGAAAGAATTAATAAGATTGATAAACCCCTGGCCAAACTGACCAACAAGAAAAGAGAAAGAACCCAAATAGATAAAATCATAATGAAAGAGGAGAGATTGCAGCCAACACCAAAGAAAAATAAATAATTATAAGAACATATTATGAGCAACTATATGCCAGCAAATGTGACAATCAGGAAGAAATGGATGCATTTCTAGAGACATGTAAACTACCAAAACTGAACCAGGAAGAAATAGAAAACCCAAACAGACCCATAACCAGTAAGGAGACTGAAGCAGTCATCAAAAATCTCCCAAAAAACAAGAGCCCAGGGACAGACACCTTCCCAGGGGAATTCTACCAAACATTTAAAGAATAATTAATACCTATTCTCCTGAAACTGTTCCAAAAAATAGAAATGGAAGGAAAACTTCCAAACTCATTTTATGAGGCCAGATTACCTTGATCCCAAAGCAAAAGACCCCATCAAAAAAGAGAATTACAGACCAATATCCTTGATGAACACAAATGCGAAAATTCTCACCAAAATACTAGCCAATACTATCCAACACTACATTAAAAGGATTATTCACCACAATCAAGTGGGATTTATTCCAGTGTTGCAAGTTTGGTTCAACATCTGCAAATCAATCAATGTGATACAATACATTAATAAAAGAAAGAACAAGAACCATATGGTACTCTCAATAGATGCTGAAAAAGCATTTGATAAAGTACAGCATTCTTTCTTGTTCAAAACTCTTCAAAGTATAGGGACAGAGGGTATACATACCTCAATATCATCAGAACAATCTATGAAAAACCCACAGCAAATAACATCCTCAATGGAGAAAAACTGAGAGCTTTTCTGCTAAGGTCAGGAACACTGCAGGGATGTCCATTATCACCACTGCTATTCAACATAGTACTAGAAGTCCTAGCCTCAGCAATCAGACAACACAAAAAGAAATTAAAGGCATCCAAATCAGCAAAGAAATTAAACTATCACTCTTTGCAGATGATATGATGCTCTCTCTTTTTCTCTCAAGTAAATAAATAAAATCTCTATAAAATAAAATAAAATGGAGTTGTAACACAGTATTTTCTCATTTTCTGTGAGTAAAGATGATTCAGAGAGCTGGATATTTGAGTAATGCTCCCAATGGATATTCTAAGCAAATATTTTTTTATTTTACTTTAATTGTGTGTGTGAATTACAGGGTTCTTGAAAGTTGGGAGAGCCTTAATATTCTCCTTCTGTACAAACTTCTAGTTGATTTAAGTGAAGTAACTGGGTCTATAACTGCTTCGAGCTACTGATCCATGGACTACACTTAGAGCAGAAAGTTTCCAGCCCATACCTCCATGCCAGCTAGGCTGACTGATGTTTGTAACTACTGACACACTACTGGTATATCACTTAACCAGAGTAAACACTAATCATTAAAGACAGCTAAAATGAATCAATTGACCACCCTTTAATCATCTTGGTCCAACAAATTCAGTTAACTAAAAAGAAGAATCTCCAGGGTAGTTTTATAAAAACTATACGTAAAACACGCCCTCTTCTCTCACTCGAAACACACACACACACACACACACCATATTCTTTTAAATATGGCTTAGGATGAATGAAGGGTACTCCAACAAATTAATTTAATTTGAATCCTTTTTTTATTTCCTATTTACATTACCCATTTATAAGACCTATTCATAAATATTAGATCTCTGGCATTTACACCTCACCTGTTGTTAGGTGTCTAGGTGGCCAGCTAGGGTGCCCAGATGTTTGGTCAAGCATTGTTGGATGTTTCTATAAGGGTGTTTTTGGATGAAATTAACATTTAGATTGGTGGAGACTGAGTAAAGTGGATTGCCCTCCATAATGAGAGTGGCCTCATCCCAATCAATTGAAGACCTGAATAAAACAAGACTGACCTCCCCTGAGCAAGGAGGAATCCTGCCAGCAGATGGACTTGCACTGCAACACTGGCTCTCCCTGGATGCCCAGTCTTGCCAGCCACCATGATGGCATCAGCCAGTTCCTTAAAATAAGTGTCTTTCTCTAAATATATACACATCCTATTTGTTCTGCTTCTCTGAGGAACCCAAGCGATAGACCTGCCTATGAAAACTTGGACTTTTCTATGGTCTTCTGTACTTCTAGATACTAAAGGCTAGGATTCTTAATTCTCCCCTCAGGTTCAGCCTTTAAACATATCCCAGGGATAGTCTCTCTATATAGTGATTACGAGTTAAGTATTATGCCAGGGACTCACTGGATAACAGATTGCCACATAATTAACTTGAATTGGATGGACAATGCCTAGTACCTAGACTCTTGGATTGTTCCATTGATCAAGTCCCTGCCCGGTAGCCCTGTCCTACACGGACTGGCATTCCCATCCTTGAGGGCCAGTTTCACCTGGTTGAAAAGCTGGCAGGTTTCTGTGGCTGCTGTTTGAGTCTCTATTTACCCCAATCTTGGAGTCATTTTCAATCTTGACTACTGGTGCTTGAATCTTGCTTGTCCTTTGTCCTTCTAGACCAATCTTCCAGATGTGGAGCAATCTGAGTTCAATTACCAAATCCTGACCTAATCATATTTTTTAGCAGCTAGACTTGGTCAGACTCTGCAGGCCTCTTTTCATCTATGTGCTAGTGAACCCACAACAATTCACACCCTACTTCTGACCAAGGCAAACACCCCACATGTGCCATCGCGTGCCTATTTTCCTGCCTCCTCCACCACCAATCCTCTCACCTGCACCCAAAGCCTGACGCACCCCACAAACACACTCGGCACCATAGGGCCCTGTAACTTGAGCTGTTCCTTACACATCCTGGGTCTTTTCCCCATTCCATGCCCCTACACATATTATTCTTTGCCTGGACTAAACTTCTTTCGTTGCAAGTAGTACCCCACTGAGCCTTCAAGAACCTGCTCAAATGTTGCTGTGACCCTTTTTTGGTCCATCATTCTTGGTTTATATCTCTTTACCACACTTCCTCTGTGGTAACAGTATCATCTGCTTACTTGTTGCTTTCTTCAGCAAACTGTGACTCCCCTCCAGGCAGTACTAATTCTTACTAAATTGTGCAACCTAAAAGATAAGTACTCATCCCTGGAGGAGCTTAATTCCCTTTTGGTTCAGTTACTGATGAACAATTCTGGGCACTTCTGACCTCTCTCTCCCTTTGGGCAGAGAATGTGTTGTGCTCTATCAACAACCATCAATATGCCATACGTCATTATAATATTAAATTAAATTACTTTCTTCCAGGTATCAGCTTTTAAGTATACATTGGCTGTACACCAAAACTCAACTGCATTATAAATGAAGATGTAGAAGACAAACGCTTAACCCTAAATGTATCCCAAGTGCCAGAAACAGTGAATGGTGGAAAGAAAATACCCAACAAGCTGATCTCTAATCTCAAACCTAAAGTTCTATAGTTCAAAGAATAAAGAGTGATTAGAAAGCTATAAGCCTTATAGAAGCTGTCCTGCACCATTTAGCAATTTCTGCTGTTCTTTATACTTCCCCATATGCAATGCGTGGCTTTCTCAACTAAATTTCAGGCTGCAACCTTACTTCTAAGGCTCAAAACCTCACTTCTTAGTTCTGGTTTTAGAACTGGCCTGTTCCTCAAGGACATAAACCACACTTCAGACCCCTTTGCCCCTCCCAAGTACCTCACAGAGGGGCTATTTACTACATGGGAGGCCCTTCCTAATATTTGCTTGTTGACAAACGGATGAAGCCAAATCTATATTAAGTAGTGTGACCATAAGAAATCCTGATTCTCTCACTACCTCTTTATTTTAAGTAATAAAATGATCAAACGTGCATTCTGTTGTTGTTAAGAAAGCTGCCCAGGAAAGTATGGATACAATTTTCCAAGTCAGAATAAACGGTCTGCTTTCCCAGAAAGTGGAGGCTCAACCAGAGATAGTGAAGTTCATGACCTTGGCAGATAAAGTTTAGTCAGTCCCTTTGGGGCTAGGTGCTTTATACTAAACGACCCTCATCATGGACCTATTGGCAATAAGATTTGGGGATTTCATAATTCTTCAACTCTTCTTCGATTTCATACAAAACACTGAAAAAGCTACCTCCCAATGAACTACATCTCCCTTATCTGTTCTCTCATGAATTCCCCTCCTGTGGAACCCGGGCTGCCCTGTGACTCACTTCATAGAATGGAGAAGGAGTCATGCTGCATGGCTTCTGAGGCTTAGTCAAGAGAAGCTTTGTGGCTTCTGCCTGGAGTCCCCAGCTGCCATGTAGGAATTCTCAGCACCCCAGAAATCATGATGCTGGGGAGAACACGTGTAGGTACTCAGGTCAACAGTTCCAGCTAAACCTGCTATCTGGTCATCCTACCCAGGCACCAGGCATGGAAGGGGAGAAACCATCTGAGTGTTCAGCCCAGTCAAGCCTGTTATGAAGATGGCTTCAGTCTTAGCTAACAACTCAACATAACCACATGAGAGATCTCTTAGCAAAACCAGTCAATTCATCAACCCTATATCAAATTATTGTGTTAAGGCACTAAATTTTGAAGTGGTTTATTATGTGACAATAGCTACCTGGAACACTGTAACCAGGGAAAAGTAGACAGAGTCCAGAAACAAGGCCTGCTGTAATAATTTCGAATCACTGGACACCTGGACACATGGCTAGCTGAAAACACCTTTCTCCCCTAAGACCTGGATCTTTGGCCTTTCAACTGAGAAACTGGATTTAAGATACCTTTCAATTTTACATATGAGCCTTTTCTGTTTACTTAGTTTTACTGCTGTCTGTGGGTAGTAAAGAATCCCACTCATGTTGTCACTTGGGGCAATAAAATAGGGCCCCACTGTCCCTTGAAAGTGCAGAAAACAGTCACTGAGAAGACCTCTGTTCCTCTGCAGGCTGTGAGTTAGAGCAGGGAACTATCACCCCAGTTCTGACAGCAGCTGAGCCAGCAGGTGGAATTCTCCCCTTTGCTTTTCTGCTCCTGTAAAGGGGCCATGAGAAAATGACATGGCCAGGAGCAGGAGAGTGCCACAGACACACCACCACGTGAGGATGAGATGGCAGAGTGTAGATTTGTGGCTCAGCTCTATGAAGCTCACAATCACACTTACCCAAGAGTGACTCAGCAAGTCTGCTTTCCACACAGTTGCTGATGAAGTTAACTCACAGCAGCAAGTGCCGTTGCAACCACAATTAAAACTGAATCACGGTAACAATCCTAATGATAACTAAATAGATACAATTAGGGCCTCCCACAACAGAAGAGAAGAAAATTTCATGTGTATACACTGTTACACTAAAGATCTCATTAAAGGGCTTAAAAAACAGAGTCCTGGGATTTGCAGGTGACCACTGCCTTTATTCCTTGCCACCCCAGACCACTATTCCTGCATACCAGTGCCGAGTCAAGCTAGACTTTGCCTCCCCAGTTTCCTCACTGGAATCTAATACAATCATACGTTTTCCTGTTGCTCTCTCTCCCCCCTCACATGTGACCTCCTTGTTCTGACTTCTAATCCCCTGTTCTAAGGGCAAGGCCTGGCACACATAGGTATTTAATAAATGTTCATTAGGAAATGAAGACCCTAGAAGCAATGCAAGATGAGCCAGATTAGATGAGCAGGGCAGGGAATCTATATACATAATATTTATATATGTATTTATATATGTATGTATATATATACATATATATAAAAGTCTGTATGCATTATTATATGCCTACATCTATATTGTGCTTCCTCTCTTCCTTTTTATACCTACTGTGCTTCACATATGTAATCTTTTAAAGCCAAACTAATTTTGAAACTATGTACCATGGATGGTTGTTAAATAGACTTATTGTGGGGATCGCTGGCAACATACACAAATATCAAATCCATGTGTTGTACACCTAAAAACTAACACAACATTATATGTCAATTATACCTCAACTTAAAAAGTAGGAATAAAGCCAAATAAGACTTTGGTCAGTCCTTCATTGTGCCCACCTTGCTCAGAGAATGCTATCCTTCAGACGCATGTCCTGAGCCTCTTGACCCTCAGAGTCTTCCAATGGGTCTTTTGTTTCCCACTAGCAGATGAAGGAAGAGAGAACAGGTTAAAGATTTGAGGGAACATATCGGCCAGGCCTGGAGGTGACCTACAAGATTACCACACGCATCCCACTGGCAGAACTGGTCACATGGTTGTGACCAACCGCAAGGAAATCTGAGAAATATCATCTGTGTGCCAAGGGGAAAAGGGCAATAGTTGGTGAAGAGCCGCTAGTCCTCCCTCTGCTTAACTCCTTTTCCTTTTGTAAAGGTTTATTCATGCATTTGAGAGAGAGTGTGTGTGTGCACAAGGGAGGGACAGAGGAAGAAGAAGAGAGTCTTAAGCAGATGCTGCGCTGAGCATGGAGCTGACACAGAGCTCCATCTCAAGCCCCTGAGGTCACAACCTGAGCCAAAACCAAGAGTCGGAAGCTTAACCAACTGTACCGTCCTGGTGCCCCTATCCTTCTTTTCTGTTAAGCTTCTGGTAGGGCCTAGAATATTTCATGGACTTGACAGAGGGAAAATATTGACTTTTCACTACAAATCTACCTCCTCCCTGCCCAACTCTCCTGCCAAGAAACCAAGTTGATTTCTGAATTGTTTTCTTACAAATATAGAATTTAAAATGAGGGTGCCAAAATACCTGTCTGCTAAGTCTGATGCTATTCTTTCAATCATTTTGGGTTCCACGTAAACCCCTATCAAGCATTTATTGTATCAAAGCACAAAAGCTTCATTCTCATCACAAGGAGGAGTTTGGCAATGAACTTGTAACAAACCTGACTGGTGTTGAGAACTGAAAAAAGGTGTGGGTTCGCAGGCACGGTGAGAAGAGAC